>VXAA01003826.1:127378-146936 GCA_013399115.1 Anseranas semipalmata | reverse complement strand
AAACAAGCAAACAAACAAACAAGCAAACAAACAAACAAAAAAACCACCAACTGCCTTTCTCCTTAATTCCTTTTCAGTGACTCCATAGTTGAAAATTTAGGAAGTAAATTGAAAAGGTAAAAAATAGCTTAGTGAGCTCTAAAATTAGGGCAACATGGTAAAGAAAATCAGCAACCAATGCTCTAACTTACAGAAAAAGAGGAGGAAAAAAGAATCCCCAAAATAATCTTTAAAACTGGATATAGACTCATAATGCAAAACTCAGGTCCATGTTTTTATTCCACATTTTGACAGCTGCTTGCTGGAAGAATTGTCACTGTGGCCTTATTTTCACTTTTACTTTTTTTCTTTAAGGCTCATGAAAGAGCAGAGTGTACATTTCTTGAGCAAGTTGTGATTTTTGTGACAAAACTAACATGCTTCTCTTTATATCAATAGTAATTAAATAAGCCAACATGTAGCTTAAATTATTCTTTGATCATTTTTCTTCCTCTCTGTGACTGTACAGATATTTCCCAGCACAGGTGGGTTGCTACCATTTTCTGAAATCAGATAGAAGTGATTGATTTTATTAAAACAGAAAAACCAATACACAAACCTATAACAGACAAAAACCCTGGGTTCATGTGATGTAAGGTAATTTATCTGTGTAATGTAATCTCCAAGTGAGGGTTTACAGTCAGTTTGTTCAAGGACAGGTAAATTACTTTAAGAACTTGAAGTCTCTAGAAGACTTTTTATCACATTTTTCACTCCCTGCTGGATAAATTTTCAAGTCCACACACTCTTCTTCTCGAAGCTAAGTGCAAAGTAAGGTGGGTGGCACCAAAACATAACCAGTCAGAAAGAGGTTTTTAAATTTGAGCTGTTAGATTTTCACCTGCCATATCAAAGACTGGGTGAGTGAAAAAGTGTAGGGTTAGCTATAACTGTGGGACTTTGTTTCAGAGAATTAGGGAAAAAATATCGTGTTTTTGTTATTAATATTCTACATTTTTCTAGGTGTTTCTTATGTTAGACTTAGAACTATCAGTGACCTCAGTTATTTTCATAACTTCTGGTAAACGAGGATTTAGGAGTTCACTGCTGTATTCAGGCAACAGAAGTCTGTTTCAAGCAAGGAATGATTTTGCACCATTGAATTTCAAGAAACCAAGACTTAATTGCCTTTTGTTAATTCTGAAGTAAATCAAAACAGGAGAAGAGGTCCTGCTATGGAGGAATAAAGTTAGACCATTTGGAATACTTGATTTGGATGGTGCTCATGAGAGGAGGTGCTTGGTAGAAAATATAATTGAAGATAAAGCCACTGAATTGCTGCACTTTAACTTCCTAGTTTCCACGTAGGAGATATAAGTCAGTAATTGATTGTGTTTTCTCTCATATGCTTTTTCTCACCTAAGTCTGTTTTGAATGCTATTCTTCCTGTCTGATTTTTATTACAAATGTACTGTCAAACCACTGACAACCAGTTCTAGAGTAACCAGGAAGGTACTCTGAGACTTCTAGGTCTCAGTAAGTACAATGCATTGTGATGAGCACAGGTAAGAATATGAATCATAACAGCCAACTCTACCAAAAAGGGACTTCTACCCCACTCTTAACTGCCTGCTAAGAATACGTATGTTGTGGTTTTGTGTCTCCAGAGCCCCTCTACTAATGCAAATGTAATGAGTTAATAAGAAGTGCAAGTCCTCTTTTGCTACTTGCTAGAACATTTCTGGAGCTTTAAATCAACCTGAAAACAATGTGGTACTGTGGAAAACAAGAAATATTCATCCAATTCTAATGGAAGAAATATGCATACAAAGTAAGATATTCTGTGCCATATAACATATGTTCTGTACATAACTCATGTATGTTATACATTAATGTTAATGTGGAGAGACTTTCAAAAGAAGAAAGATTAAGAGGAGAAAATGGCAAATGCTTTGTTTTCCTTCAGCTCCTAAAGTATTCCTTAAATGCAACTTAGTGCAGAATATCCATCATTGTTCTGAACAGAGTATAAGCCAGCTCCTTGGCTCTTTTTACTGTACTATAACTTATCTTTGCCAGGAATTGTCACCCCCATAACATCTTAAAGTTTTCCCTTGGCTACATTCTCATGAACAGTAGCCAGGGAAAATGATTTACTGTGTCTGCAGAGGCAACACCAGAGGAAGAGGTCTCTGTTACAGCAGTGCTGTGACGAGTGTGACATGCTGATTTTGCAGTGCTCTCTGCCAGCACGAAGCACCTACTCTCTAGAGCCCAGTTTGCTGGTGGAGTGGCTGCAGCACTACAAATATTGCTTGGGAGTCTAGGGACAGTAATGCTATTGCAAGAGCCTTCGACGTGCACTGAATGTGCTTTTATGGATCCCGATCTGCTTTTCTTAGCACTGTAAAGTATGAATATGTCTGGGGCATCGCTGGTGAACTCATTTACTAGCATTTAACTTCATCAGTTTATGCTGTCACCATCGTCCTTGGGGTTGTCAGGGCCCTGAGGGACCCCTCCTCTTGGGCCTTCCTCCACCCCACCTATGGCCCAGGACCCCATATAGATTTAAGTTTCAGAGTTTGCTTAGTTGCCTTTCCCATCTGGCATGGACTCCAAATTTGTGCCTTTACTCCTTGTCTTGTACTTTATTTTTGGATGAAATTTTCTTACTCTGTGATTTAAGTGATATACTTGCATCTAGGGACTTCTACCACCTGAGGACTACTTCCCTCTGGTGTGGTGTTGATATGTCACAGTCTTTGCATCTAGAGCAGACACTGAGCTATGGAAATGAGCCCACCTGTTTCAAAGACCGAAGCAGGGGAAATTTCTTTAAAGAAAAATCCCTCCATCAATAAGAAACTTAAATCATTATGCAGACATCAATTCAGGAGCTTCTTCAGCAACTAAAAATTGTCTTTTCCAAGTAAAGTGTCTTTTCATTTGTTATTTTTCATAGAATATGTTTTCCCAGATTACTGTTTTCTATGTTCCGATCTTGATTTGTTTGGATAAAAAAGAACACTTCAAAAGATGTTCAATGTCTGACAACAATTTAGTTTGCATTTATGCAAACAACAAAGAACCATCTGGATTATTCGTGTGAGAGCATAATTATGACTAACTAGTAACAAGTTTGGGTAGATGTCCATATATCTTAAACTTGAGATCATTACCCCTGAATTTCGGACTTCGCCAACATTATAGGAGCCAAAATTGTGGGCCCATTGTTTCTCACTCCATGTATGAAATGCTCATTTACGTCATTAAAATGACTGACCAGAACAAGCTGGTTAAGTATCGCTCTTTGCAAGTTTGAGGAAGGCAGAAAGCCTTCTATGTCTCAGCGTAGAGTTCAACACTTACTCATTCCTAACTTTTAGCAAAATTCTTTATACACAGGCAACACCATAAACTCAAACAAAGAAAAAGGTTTCAATGTATTTTACCATGGGAAATCAAAGCAAAAGGAAGAAGGCAGGAGTGTGCTGACCTTTGAATACCAGCCTGTTCCTGACAGGAAATGGGGCCAGTGCAGGGCTCCAAGCAAGGAAGCAGCAAGGATTTCCCCAAATTCTCTTGAGGGATGTTATTCTGCATTTGAACCTGATCAGACTGAGGGATGAAGAGCTACTTTTTTAGTCAAGGATGGATTCCCAGATTAAGAAGCAGAAGAAATAGGTATAGAAACAGGTATTAGCAATTTGTTTTACTATGTGAAGCTGAACTGCCTCCAGCACAGCTCAGGAACACTGGAGCTGGTGTTCTTCATGGAGGAACTGGAAATGAGAAAGAAAACCTTCATTATTAAAACAAACAAACAAACAAACAAACAGTGACAACAAAAAAACGTACTCAATAGCAAGCAAATGGATCAATCATGAAAATAAGGACATTCTCTCTTTTTTAATCAATCAAAAACTTTGAGTTCAGCAGGTTTACATGTAATTTTCCTCCCAAAAGGGAACTGCAATTGGACTTCTAAATTACCTTCTTCTTTTCTAGCTGAATTTCCATGTCTACTTAAACACCTTATATCCCTCAGTTGTCAAGAATATGATATTAGCCATGGGAGAATCATGCAAAGACCTTTAAAAATATGTTTTTTTTGACAAGTTATTCTTGTCTGTTTGATAAAAATGGAATCATAATTGTGGATTATATTTACTGCAAGCTGCACAAGCTAAATGCACTTTGAAGGTGATTTTGCCTCTAATGTTCCATGTAATGTGCAGTTCTATATCAGATGTATTCAGCTGGTTAGATTTCCAAAGAATATTAGTTCTTGTAAAATTTTCACCAATGTCAGTATCCTACTCTGGGGTTTTGTTCTGTGTGTAAAAAGGTTGCAAAGCCTAAAATGCAGGGGCTTGTCAAGGCAATTAAATTAGTCTAAGTATCTTGATACCTTGCATAGCTGATGGAGGAAATCAGGCACTTCAAAGAACCACAAAGCCTCCACTAAGAATGAAAGCTGGTCTAGAATTAGCCAGTAAGAAATATCAAGCGCAGACCTGTGTTTTGCTGCTGTCCACTCAGTATTCAGAACATGGAGACAATGACAACAAGCTGATGTGGGTTTATATTATTTAAAACTATTTTTTTTTTTTTTGAAACAGAAATGGAAGGCCTGATGTAAAAGACAAGGATCCACATACCTTTAACACTGAAGGCTGTTGTTACCACATGCTGGACATCTGGATTCAGTTCCCTTGTCAGAGAAATTCCCCTCCCTTTATTCACAGATAATGTCCCCATCACCAAGCTGTGAGGTAGTCCGAACAGGGAAACAATTCATTACTGTCAGTGAAGAATGGCTGTGGTGGAGCCAATTTCCTGGCAGAAAAGAAACACAGTAGAATATGACTGCTTCTCCTAGTTTGCTGCTCAAGAGCTGGCATTGAGCTGGCAGGTAGAAAATCTGGCTTCTGATCTATGCTGTCAGTATTATTTCTGTCTTTATACTGTCCTGTGGAAGAACCAACAGCTTTCCTTCTGGAAAGCTGGGTCAGGCTGCTCCTCACTTCTTCTTTCTAACTCAGTGACTGCCAAGTTCACTGCATAGAAGCAAGCTTCTAGCTGGAGGAAAGAGAGCATGACTTACCAAAATAGTAATGGCACCCTTTGGTAAGGTGAACATTGTAAATCAGACTCTCCTCAAGCTGATGAAAAGGTTCATGTAATCAGATTGTCAATATCCAGTGTTAATATCCATTAAGCTATTACATAAAATTGAGAAAAGTTCTGTTTGATTTCCTGGAAGAAGCACTTGAGGATTTACCTCAAGAGACGATGCTGGACTGTGAGTCCCAAGGTGCCTCCTATGTAGCCAAGTCCTAGGGAAATACTGACATACGTACTTACTGACAGAGCTCTATGCACAGCTTTACTTATTGTTTTCCACCTGGTGGGTGCTTCCTCTGCCCCCTGCTGCTGTCAGTCCCACTCTGGGATGCCCATCTCTCTCCACAAGCACAGTCTGAACAGGAGGCTGCCTTGCTATGGCTATTCTGTATGGTGTGAAAGCTAGCCCTCCAGGAAGCAGCTCAGATATGTTGGTATGTTAAACATTGTTGGATCCAGCTGAAAATATCACACTTTTTCATACAGATATACCTTTCACATGAAAGTGGCTGTTGCTTTTTGTAAACCCATCTTTCTCATCTTTACCTTTAGTATCTTTTACAACATACTACTTGTATACTCGTTTTTTCTTTTTAGTGTGTATGGGTTTTCTTAGCCAAAGTCTGGAAGAACTGAGAAGAAATTGCATAAGAAAATCTAAGGGTATATCACTTCTGTGACTTCCATTAGACATATCCTGAGTTAAGAATAGCAATGAGCTGAGGTAATGGGTTGCACTTAAACCTCAGTGAAGATTTCTCAGGGTAAGCCAAAACTTAGAGTGGTTATAATGCAAATATATGCTCTATATCATTAGATAAGTGATGGCTTTCAGGCAGCAGCAAAGTTCTCTGAGATCCCTTAAAATATTTAAGTTGTTTAAATGAATATGCCTTGTCAGTAATATAACCTACCATATAGTTGCCAGGATCATTAGGGCTTTACTGAAGAAATGTGATTCATAGTGTCACAACAGTAGACCTAAACGTGGCAAAAAATGTGATAAAGAGGAGAACATAGTCAAGTATCTTACTGAGCAAACAACAAGCAAAGTCAGTAAAGTATTTTTATGAAAAGTATGGGTGTTGGACATGAAGGGGAAAAATACAGCTTTCAAGGTCATGGTGATCCATATTGAATGGAGCTGAGTCCTTTACTCACTTGTCTTTTGTTTCAACCTCAAATATGGAAGCAGAATGAAGCCAAAATTAAGTAATGAGGTCATTCTGAGGCTTGAACTTTCGGTGGCTTGCCCACCATTAAATATCAATAAGTACTGGTAAAAAGAATCCTTTTAAAGTGCAATGGCAGAAAAATGTATCATGGAAAATGTCTGCATAGCAAAGAATTTAGCAGGAGGAAATAATTTCCATTAAATTTTCTGAAGAACAAAAATGAAGAGCAGGCAGTTGTTAAATGTTTTCACATAGTGGGTTAATATGGGTTAAATAGCACATATATTCAACTTGTTTGTGAATATAATATGTTTACTGGATACTCTGTCTCTAATCACTTAAAGATTTTGTTACAGAAACCCACTTATATGCTTAAAGAATCAATCAATATAAATAAGTTACAAGCATTTCTAAATCTATGAACTGAAGATATTACTTTTTTTTTTCCGAGACAAAATAAGTCAAAATAACTCATTTTTTAAATTAATATTCATATTTTCAATGTTGGCATTTTTTTGCCCTAATAAAATAAGCATTTCAAATTTCAGCTCATGTTTAAAAATTGGCAGACTGCGCAAGGCAGACTGAGTGGCTCCACTTCAAACAATATAATGAAAAAAATATTAAAATAATATCACATTTAAGAGCTGTATTTAGCATAAACTTTGCCATTGTAGGGATTGGCCATGTACCCTGTGGGGTTCCCCAGAGCTCTCTTGGTAATCAGACCAAAAGTGTGTGAGGGTCTGTAAGACTGAAGAGAGTAACAAAAGTCAAGACTGGTGCCATTCCTGCATCTTGGAGGATGATCTGGGTACTCCCATGAGCAATTTCTTCCTTCTAGCATGTTAAGATGTTTAATACAGGAAAGGTATCAAAACAACAGTTTGATCCTGCCATGCTAAGTGAATAATTCCAGTGTAGTCACAGAGTATGTTCCCTCTTGTCCAACAGCACATGGGAAGAGCCAAATCCAGGAACTCAGATCCTCTCCAACACAGCTTGCTCTGATCCCTCCTATGATCCAAGAGTCCAGCAGGAATTCACAGCTAAGTCTCACAAGTAAGTAGCACAGCTCAGAAGCTCAGGTCTCAGTCTGCAGACTCCTGGATCTCAAACCAATAGGGATGTCTGTTCTTACTGCAGTTTGGTCAAAGCCCTTAACTTTTGCATGCCACTGAAGCAAGGATGCCATTTACAGATGTACTCCTGCTGCTCTAAGGGGGAGTGGAGATGAGTGACAGAATTCAGAGGCTAGTTTAAACTTTGACAATTCACAAGTATTCTTCTATTGGTTAGAGAAACAAGATATGAGCTATCCCGAAAGCAGCAAACTCTTTGCAACATGAGAAATATGGATCTAAGACCACACGAAATTCCATAGAAATCACAATATTTTGTATTAGCTTTTCTTGCTCGAAAACTATGATACTAAAAAAAGTACTTAATAATCTTAACCCATCTTTGACAAAGAGTGCACACGTGACCTTTTACAGGCATTTAAAGGTAGTACATATACAGTACAATAATGGGGTTGTTAGGAGACAAGGTGCAAGCTTGATCAGTGACCCCTTACCCAGTGTACAGCTGGTGATTGACTTCATTTCAACTCCACCTTCATAGCTCATATAGCATATTAAAAAATATATATATGCCCCAGGAATGCAGCAAGCCAATAGACTGAAACAAAGCCTTACACTGCTCTTTCTTTTCTAGTCTCTGAGTGGCAGTGCCTACTGTCTGTGTTACTGTCTAGGGGTTTTATTCTTATTTACAACCTGTGCTGCCCCATACACTGAAATTGCTCAAGCTCTGTGACAGGTTAGAATGCAATCACACGCCACACTATAATGCATATACCTAAATAAAAAGAAATTAGGCTTGTATGTGGCCACTACCAGATAAGTTCTGGTATTTTCTAACTTCTGCAATCTTTGGCTTTGCAACGTTATATTCCCTTAATGCCTTTCAGACTGCTTGTTTGTAAGGTTTATATGTCCAAATGCTTTTTATGTTACCCTGATTTTGCACTGATTTCAGAAGTTTGGCTTCTAAGCGATATTATCGGTGCTAAGAGTCAGATCCACACAACACAGCACCCTAGATCCATCCACACATACTGAAACAATCAGTGAGCATCTACTCTAGGTCATGAAATTTCAGGAATTTGGGTGAAAAATACTGTACTTGTGCAACTATGTTCAAGATTGCCAAATCCAGCTGAATTGTTTCAGTGCTGGCTCACCATTTTGGTACACAAGCTGCATTGTAGCAGATTGGAAGCTGCAGAAGGGCTCAGCTGTTTTAAAGAGCTTCGCTGGTATATGACTTGTACGAGGTATGGTGAAACAGTAGAGTTAGTGAGTTCATTTCTACATGTAAGCAAGTACTCAGCCCATAAACCCATTCCTGGACTCCTTTACAAAGTTGAGACTAGCAGTCCTGTAGCCAGAAACAGTCCTTATTCCAAAAACTAATGTTTAGAATTTGGGACAGATAGTTAGACCATTCACATGTGTGTGGGGATCATTGACTATCCAGAAAGAACCTAATTTCTCAGACTGACTGAAATTGCAGGAAATAACCAAGGAAGTAGGCATGTAAGCAGAAAGGAATTGTTGAACCTACCTAGACATTTAGCTGTTCTTAATAGCAACTGGGGCTTTTGTCAGTGTGGATAGGATTATGTTGCCTATGCAAAGGAGTGTAATGCCATTTTGGATGCTCTGTAGTATCCTGTCAGACCTCCAACTGATCTTGTAGAAGGAGAGGCCTCTGTAGATCCTATATCATATATGCCAGCCACACACACAGCTGTCTTGAATATCTTAGCACAATTTAAATGACACCGGATGTGTATGTTTAGGCAAGTGAATCCCAGCCAGTATGATATTTTCCTTGTTTCTTTGCATTGAATCAAAACTTTGGCATCATTTTTTTTTTTCTTTTAGAGGACTAATTCAGGATGCACGAATGTCTGGCATTTATTTCTAGTCCGTTGTGGAAACCTTTGAAAATGTTTTCATTGTGCAGCCAGATTTTCTGCTGACTAACCTGGCTGGATACAGATACAAAAATCGGCATCTTCCTGTGTTGCAGAAGACTAAATATTCTTTCCCACTGCATAGTCCCATCACTGTCCTAACAACTACTAAGGTTAACTGAAGAATGCATTTAAAGGAAACAGTGTGCACAAAAATGCAGTTGGCCTGTTCTTTGATGCTGGCTTCAGAAAGAAAGGTTGAGTTTTTTTGAAAAAGAACAAAAAAATGCTGATGGCAGTACTGTTAACAAACAGGAAGACTAGAAAGACTAGATTGTCTCTTGGATTGAACTCAGTAACATATTTCTATGAAATGTGAACTTGCATAGAATTATTCACTAATTTGCTACTTTCTCTCAAATATAGCCATGAAAGTACTTACTTTTGATTTACTAGTCTAATTTGTGACCACGGCAACTGCTGCTATCAGCTGTATTTATGTTAACTCTAATACATCACCCAGAAACTTTTAAATGTCAGTGGTGCAGCTCCCTGTAACAGAAGTTTTTACTGATGGAAGACCATGGGCTAATAACACAGCCCAGCATTTACTGTTTTTTGCCTAAGGGAGAATTGTAAGCATGCAGGTTACTGAGATCAATTAATTCACATAACTAATGAAAGCAGTTAGAAATTCGAAGTTCACATGTAGAAATGTTGTTTTCCCCACTACTTTTTAAATTTCTCACCAGTATATTTCACCATCTTCTAAGAGGCTTTTGAGATAAAGTTTAAAAAGTGTTTTAATAGTGTTTACAATTCAACTGATCTGTTTTAATATCCCCTTTTGAAGCTATTCAAATAAACATTATAAATATGTTTGTTATTAACATATGGTGCTGATACAAGCAGAAGACTTAATTCACTGTGTTATTTATGCAGCAAAATATCCTAATGGTTCCCAGACTAAGATGAAAAGCTGTTGCGGCACCATCCGTGTATTAGATAATGTCTTGGCACTTTCCCTATTATACTGTTATAAATAAATATAATGATTAAAACAGGGTGGTGTCTGGTGCATCAAGATGCATTCTTGGTCTGTCCTTGTTTCCAGGACAGATCCACCCCCTACTGGCAAGAGGCTTTTTCACACAGATCTGAAAGAGAAATAGAGCCCATAAGCAGTGCAGGGGTTGATTCAAAGCCTGTTGAAGCTAATTGATGGGTTTTAATCAAGCTAACAGGTCCCTGTGGATATGCACAGGTGACATATAAAGGAACAGTAGCAAGGGACCTACCCTGCCATTAGACAAATAAATGAGAGTACTTTGGGGACTTCTTATTTCAGAGAAAAAAAATCAATCTTTTCTCTCATATTGTTTTTATCTGCAGAACACTTCCATTATTTTCTCTCTTACTGTTGTCCTCCTTTTTTACCTTCCCGTGCAAGATATGTCTCATCTCTCCATCTTGTTGCCTTTCAGAAAAGCTGAAATAAGCAGGTTCAAACTGGCTGTGAAAATGAATTTTCATTACACCTTGTAGCTATCCACTATAAATATTAAACACGTGAAACAGAAGAAAAATTTTCATCATGGTGTTTTGCTAAAGAGAGGGCAAATGAACAGGTAACCCTGTGTGATAACTTCTGGTATCAAATGGTGCCTGTAACTGCTCGTGTGAATACTTGGACCCTGTGGTAAGCCTGAGGTAAATGGCAACGAAAGACTTTCTTCATATTCGGAAATGAGCTGATATGCAGAGAGACATTTACTCCAAATCATAAGAGCTGTTTTACACACTTCATGCCATTCAGGCTGATTGCTCCGGCAGGGGGATTGGACTAGATGATCTTTCAAGGTCCCATCCAATCCCTAACATTCTGTGATTCTGTGATTTCCCGGTTTACATGAGCACTCCCTAAAGTGACTATTTCATGGTCTGCATCCCCAGACTGCCAGACCAGCCCGTGTTGGTCTTGCTGCCTCACCTCCATACATGGACACCTCCCGGGGCCTTCCTGGCCAGCCATCATGCTGCTAGGGGAACCGGGCCCACCAGAGGCACTTCATGCCTCTTGCAAGAGTCACTGGCCAGGAGGTTGTTAGGCCCTTGGCTCGGCAACTGGGACCAGGATGTAAAAGACCATTTGTTCCTCCTGGGTAGATGCCCTGGTTTGGGCTGGGATAGAGCTAATTTTCTTTATAGCTGCCGGAATGGTGCTGTGTTTTGGATTTGTGATGAAAATAGTGTTGATAACACACTGATGCTTAGTTGTTGTAGAGCAGTGTTTGTACAGAGCCAAGGACGTTTCTGCTTCTCCTGCTGCCCTGCCAGTGAGGAGGCTGGCTGTGCACAAGCAGCTGGGAGGGCACACAGACAGGACAGCTGACCCAAATGGACCAAAGGGATGTCCCATACCATATGATGTCATGCTCAGCAATAAAAGCTCCAAAAAGAACTGCTGTGGTTTAACCCTGGTAGACAGCTAAGCACCACACAGCTGCTTGCTCACTCCCACCACAGTTTCCAATTCTTGAGAGAAAATTGCGCTTTGGATTTATGATCAAAATAGTGTTGGAAAGGTAAAAGTGCAAGAACTCGTGGGTTGAGATAAAGACAGCTCACTAGGTAAAGCAAAAGCTGTACGTTCAAACAAAGCAAAACAAGAAATTCATTCACTGCTTCCCACTGGCAGGCAGATGTTCAGCCTTTTCCAGGAAAGCAGGGCTTGTCATTCCTGTTTCTTGGGAAGACAAATGCCATCACTCCAAACATCTCCCCCTCCTCTTTCTTTCTCCCAGTAATATTGCTGAGCATGATGTCATATGAGCACTGCTCAGCAACAACTAAGCATCAATGTGTTATCAACACTATTTTCATCATAAATCCAAAACACAACACCGTACCACATGCTATGAAGAAAACTGACTCCATCCAAGCCAAAACCAGGACAGCAAAGAGGACATTCATACTGCTGAGAGGAAGGCTCTGGGGAGGAAAGGGAGGGCAGACAGGTGGTGTCAGTCTTACCAAACCCATGCCCTGTGCAGACTCACAGCTGCACAGATAGGAAGCATTTCCCCAAGCCTGAAGATGTGGGATATGTTTTCTGTGAAGATGCATTGCTACTTGGTGAAAGATTCATTTAATCAGTTCAGAGAGCAACAGGAGTTGAGTTGGGACAATACAGTTTTTAAATGAGCTCACAATTATAGCTCACAGTCTCCAGGGCCAGGGAAGGTATCTTGTTTGTCTTCATGTGCTGAAGCCTGTGCTCTGGTAGCTGTATTATCACAACCAATTTTAAATCTGCCTAAATTCACAAAAAGATGTTAGCATATCATATTAGCCCACCTACCTGTTGTTTTAAAAGCATTTCCAAAAACACCTAAATCACCAAGGATATTTTAAATCAAAATTTTGAATTTTGTGCCTTTGCGTGGAAAACCAACTCAGTGCTGTTATGGATCTGAATCAGGGATTCATCTAAGGATGCACAAGTCTGTGTTACTTTTAGCAATTTAATTAAAATTAACCAAATTTTTACTTATTGCTTTCAACAACAAACCCCTCTTTTTCTTGTCAAATTCTATTTAGACGAAGCACATTTCCAGACCATTTATTCATAGGTAGATCCAGTTGGAACAGAAAATGTCTTCTTGATGGCTGTTTTAGTAAAGCATAAACATTTTGGGAGGATGTATGACTCTCAACAAAATTTGTCATTGACATTTTTTAAAGTGCAGAACGATCTAATCATTTTTCACCAGAGAGTTAGGAACCAACAAAAAGAAATACCTGCTTTTAAAAAGAAACAAAACAGCATTTTTGTCACAGCTACATTTTGTGAAATTTCCTGAAATGTCTTTATTCTGTTCTAAAGTAAAAAGTAATGTAACATGATACCCTGAAAAGTATAAGAAAACAAGGTTTTCATCTAAGGACACTTCTAAATAATGATGGCATCTTATTTAAAATAATAAAACATTGACCTCCATGTTCTCTGCAGAGGGGTTTAGAAGGATTTAAAAAACCCAGAGGGAAGAGAAAGCTGCAATATCATGAAAAGGAGTGTGGCAATTATTCTCCAATGTGTTTGTCCTTAGCATTATTTATTGATGATATTTCTAAGGTTGTAAGTTTGTCTGCAGCTGCCTAGAGAAATACACGGACTCGGAAACACATTACATGTACGTTAGCTGCCTATAGGTTCTATATCTAGTTTTAAAATAGTAATTTCCACAGTCAACAGAGAGGGACAGAGAGTGAGAAAGGATGAGTAAGACAACTCCAATGGACTAATGGGAGAGACTAAACAACTAGCTTAAATTAGACATCTATCTCATAAGTATCTAAAGGTAGGTGAAATGAATTCACCTGTCCTAATGTGAGTCTCACTCCAATGATCACTGCATACACTCAATGTAATTAAAATGACTTGTCTTGGCTGGAAATTAGTTTTTTCTTTCTTTCCTTTTTTTTTTTTTTTTCTAAATTACACGAAGTGCACTGTTCACTGTTGAGAGAAAAGAACTAATTACAAGAAGTACTTCTCAATTCAAGTAAAACTATCCATGGATGGAAAATTTTCTGAGCTAATACCTGTATACGTTTCAATAGGAATTTTAAAAATTGGTCTGGGTACAGTTTTACACTGAAAAATATATTCCAGGTATTCAGAGGATTATTATTTCATATTACTACCTAAGCCTGTCTTTGCAAGAGTAAGGCCATACACCACTAGCATCTTTTTTTGAAATTTTCTTCTTACTTCTTGTTAAATATGCAACTAGTCTAGCAGCTTTTACAAGTAGAATCAAGGCCTGAAAGTTCTCTCCTTCTGTTTTTACTGATTTAAATGAAAACAATGCTGATTAACAGTACACAGCTTGCCTTCCCCTCAACCTTTTCCTGTTTTGCCATCTAAGGAGGAAAGAAGGACAAAATAGATTTGCTTTTCTCTTATGTAGGTGATCATGTCCACAGCTTTTTTATGATGCAAATTCAGAACAGTATTTACAGAAGTTATACTGGATAGCAGAGAATATTTAGGTCAACTATAAACCAGTGTCCAGAAGACCCAAGAGAACAGCTGAGTTTTGCCTCTTCTGCTATGCCCTGTGCATTTTCATTATCCTAAAGTAAGATTCATTGTCATGTCTTCAACATCTTTGGGCAGTGGAAACTAACCTGCTCTCATATGTCCTCCTACATATTTCAAACCTACTTACTACCAGAAAACACTGGCATAAATTTATATACAAAGATATTTGTTTTTTTTTTCTAACTACTTCCCTCCTAGGCCACCACTACCTGAAGCTTTCAACCCAGCATCCCAGATTACAGCCCTTCATTTGCATCCAGCCTGTTACCCAAATCTGCTATTCCTTCATGCAGACCTTCACAGCTCAAACAACTCTTGTTACTGAGAACCTTTGAAGATTTTTCTGATTCAGATGAAATCCATGGAAAAATCCATGGAAAAAAATAAATGTATAGTGAGATCCTCTGGAAAATTATTGCTAGCCTTGGAAATGTCCAGACTTGCTTGTTATAGAGTGTCTCCCCACATTATCAACATTCAGATAGAAATATGAATGTGCATAATTCATGCCTGGGGATTCAACTCAACTAACCTTAATCAGCTCAGAGGCTAAGGCATTTAATCTAAGCAGGTTGTGTTAAGCTTCCACTGCAGTGAATAGAGGAAGACTGGCACCTCCATGAAAAGATTTTTGTTGACCTAAAGAGGTGTCTGACATAAGTAGCATGAATTACCATCCAGAAGTACCTCTTTTCATTGACATAAAGAGAACCCCAACTACAAACCTAAGCTAGACATTACTGTCTTATTGAAGCTTACACTTTCAGACAGATTGAGTTAAGTAAAATAAATCATGGCAAGTAAGTGCTATGTAACAATAGGTGGACATAAGAAACCATGTTCGAAATTAGAGATCAGATGAATCTGTCCTTCCTCCTTTTCAAGAATATACCCATACTGAGGAACCTAGATGGGTCTTCTATATGTGAGCATGTGGATGAAAGAAGCATTACATAAAGGAAACAGAACTTGCATTCCTTACTTTGGCATGTACTTATTGTGTTGTAAGGGCAATGCATAAAATTACTCTTGCAGTTGCTCAGAGCTTTTAGTGTAAACCCTTTTTAAATGCAAAGTTTAATTAGATTTTAGTTCTACTTTCAGACAAAACTGTGTGTTAATTAAGGGCCTGGAGCAAAGCTGTATTTAAAAGTCTCATAACTCCCCTTGTAGTGCTGGGGTGATGATCTGCTCATCTTGCAGGTGTTTTGGCCTGTGTATTTCATGCAGAAACAATTTTCCATCACACAATTTCTGCTTCCACTTCCACCCCCTACACCTCCTCCCTACACCCCTTTCACTGCCTACAAACTTTCAGTTGATAAGAGGTAGGCGAACAAATAGGCCAATATATTTATGCAGTAGACGTTTTACTGAAGTGCATTTGATCACAATATCCTTTGATTAATTCCCTCCTACCTGTTCCTGTAAACAGGTCACACAGAAATTTAATGTGCTATTATTCATATTATTTCACGTTTTAAAATGCAGTATTTATTGAAGTTTTTTCCCCTCCAGCTTGCTAGCAGATTTAAGATAATTGTTCTCTGCCAAAATCATATTACCTTTGTCCTTAAGCAAAAGCATAAAAATTGAAATTAAGCTAATATCAACTATCTTTTGACCTTTTGGGCTCTGTGTGATTAGGTAAATGCTATATTGTATCTCACAGATAAAGTTATAGGGTGGTACTATGATTCAGCATGGCTAAGCCTTTGCTGGAGATTAGACAAAGAGAGCACTAGCAAGCACAAGGAAACCTTGATTATGGAGATCTAAATCCATCTTTCTGGGTTGTGAGGTTTGTGCCTCTCCTGAGTATTGATTCTGGCTTCTTCACTTGGCTCTTTCTAACTCTGCTGTTGGTTCCTCTCCAAAGTATTCTCCAAAGATATTGGAGAGGATGTTGAGAGGAGCTTTGTAGATGACTGGAGGGAAACTGGAAAGAAAATTTTCCAACTTAGCTTTCCCTTGATAAACAGGAAGAATATGTATACTGCATCATACCTTTAAATTAGAAAGTAAACCATCCCAATGCTATATGTGTGCCTACGTCAGTGGACAAAACAATTAGGACAAAGTTCAGTAACTGATGGGGGCTTTCTACTTACATGCCCTTTGTGAGATTAGGTGGTAAATCAATGTTCCCTTTACAGTTAGGCTCATGCCTGAGTCCACAAAGGGGTTCCCTGTGACAATTCTATCTATACTACTTGTAGGGACACGTCTCGATTAGCAGCCACCCTTTTCCTACTGTTCCCTGCCAGGTGAGGCAGCTGGATGATCCTGGAACACAGGGAGAATGAGAGTCAATGCACTGGCTGTGTGGATCATCAGCTGGTTGGGTTCGCTTCCAGGATTAAAGCTGTGCTACCACCTATGTTAAATGCAACTTGAGCCTCACTGCCAATGCCCCCTCACTGTCCCTGCTGATACTTCAGCAGATTTGCTTCTCTCAAAGAATGCATGGTGTATGCAGTTTGCTGTGCAGTTTGTGACTTCCCTGCTTCTCCTCCTGCACTACAGTCAGCACCTGACTTCTGCAACCACTTGAAATGGGTTTTTCCATTTACATTTGTACAAACAGAACTTTGCTTGCCTTGATGTTTGCAAAATGTGCTATGAAAATGGGATACAAATGGAGGGTATAAAAGTAGTTTGAAAATTTCCTATGTTATTTATCTAGTCCTAACACCTACGAGGTAATTTGTGTCAGCTATAGCACTTAAATCAGTCCGATAAAAGGCTATATGTGTTTGAGGAGTGCAAAAACCAATGATCAAAATTACTTAATATAATCTCCCATTTTTAAAAAGGGAAAAAAGGAAGACCAAAGTACAGGCCAGTCAGACTCACCTCTGTGCCTGGCAAGATCATGGAGCAGATCCTCTTGCTCTTGTATGGTAAGGCACATGGAAAATAAAGAGGTGATTGGTGACAGCCAACAGGGCTGTCAACTAAGTGCAGATCGTGCCTGACAAATCTGGTGGCCTTATACAATAGGGTTACAGTGTTGGTGGATAGGGCAAGAGCAATTGACATCATCTATCTGGACTTGTGCAAAACATTTGACACTGTCCCGTACAACACCCTTGTCTCTAAATTGGAGAGACATGAATTTGACAGATGGACTACTTGGTGGGTAAGGAATTGGCTGGACGGTCTCACTGAAAGAGTTGTGGTCAGCAGCTCAATGCCCAGGTGGAGACCAGTGACGAGTGGCATTCCTCAGGGGTTGGTGCTGGGACTGGCATTGTTTAACATCTTTGTTGGCTACATGGACAGTGGGATTAAGTGCACCCTCAGCAAGTTTCCAGTGACACCAAGCTGTATGGTATGGTCAACACACTGGAGGGAAGGGGTGCCATCCAGAGGGACCTTGACAGGCTCAAGAGGTGGGCCCGTGCAATGCTCATGGAGTTCAACAAGGCCAAGTGCAAGATCCTGCACTTGGGTCGGGGCAATCCCAAGCACAAAGACAGGCTGGGCAGAGAATGAATTGAGAGCAGCCCAGAGGAGAAGGACTTGGGGTGTTGGTTAATGAGAAGCTCAACATGAGACAGCAATGTGCGCTTGCAGCCCAGAAAGCCAATAGTATCCTGGGCTGCATCAAAAGAAGCGTGGCCAGCAGGTCAAGGGAGGTGACTCTTCCCCTCACTCTGCTCTTGTGAGACCCCACCTGCAGCACTGCTTTCAGCTCTGGGGCCCCAGCACAAGAAGGACATGGACCTATTAGAACGAGTCCAGAGGAGGGCCATGAGGATGATCAAAGGGCTGGAGCACCTCTCCTATGAAGACAGGCTGAGGGAGTTGGGGTTGTTCAGCCTCGAGAAGAGAATGCTCCAGGGAGACCTTATAGTGGCCTTCCAGTACCTAAAGGGTACTGGAAAGCGGGAGAGGGACTCTTTGTCAGGGAGTGTAGTGACAGGACAAGGAGGAATGGTTTTAAACCAAAAGAGGGTAGATGTAGATTAAATATAAGGAAAAAATTCTTTACTCTGAGGGTGGTGAGACACTGGAAGAGGTTGCCCAGAGAAGCTGTGGATGCCCCATCCCTGGAAGTGTTCAAGGCCAGGTTGGATGGGGCTTTGGGCAACCTGGTGCAGTGGAAGTTGTCCCTGCCCATTGCAGGGGGGGTTGGAACTAGGTGGTCTCTAAGGTCCCTTCCAACCCAAAGCATTCTATGATTCTTTGATCCTTAACCAGGCTATAACTAGAAGTGATAAGGTCAAAGTAAGGAAGGTATCATTTTCATCCAAGTATGATCCATAAATTGTAAATATCTTCCAGTGGAGGTATTTGGTACATTTCAAATTACACTGGACACAAAGTTTTTCTTGAATATACAGTCATAAGTAAGCCTGAAATGGTATGGCCATGAACTACATGACATTAGATTACATAAAAAATAAAAAGTAAGTGAGATTGTCCCTGGGAAGAGTAGAATTTTGTCGTCCTCATGGAACCTCCTGGAGATGTTAAATGAAACTTTGAATCTAGATCTCAAAGTTTTGGGGATGTCTGTGAACTTGAAAAGAAACAATAATAAATTTCTTGATGTTGCTTTTGAGCCAATTCCAGCACTCACCCACAGAGGAGAAGCAAGACTGCAATATACTGAGCAAACACGACCGGTTTTCAGTTACTGAGCGGGTCGGATTTCTATTACTGCACCTGTGAAAGGCAGCATGTAGACACACCTTTCTGTGGATGAGATCACCCCAACACCTTCACTCTCAGCCTTGGCAAGAGAGTGTAAGAAACACCACTCCAACCACATTAAAAATAAACCATGGGATCTGCTAACTTTCTGTGCCCACCTGCGTGTGAATTCATTAATTACCACCAAACTTAAAAGAGGTGGGGGCAGGAGGCAAATGAAGGGGAGAAGAGCCCGGCACTGAAATTGAAGTTTTTCTTTTCAAAGGAACTTGTTAAGAAAATAAAATAGTCTTCAAAACAAAAATTGAAACTAAGTTCACTATAACAACATAGAAATAGTAAAACTGGAAAGTATTTCCTTAGCACATTTGCTCTGACACTTATGAAAGATATAAACTAAATCCAAGAAAAACAAATCCCAGGTGTGGAAATGTGGTTAACCCATGACTCAGTTTAAATTTAAAATGTAAAATAAAACAGTCAACCTTCACCAACTTGCTTTAATTCCAGACATGCATTAAA
>VXAA01003826.1:112298-123924 GCA_013399115.1 Anseranas semipalmata | reverse complement strand
GGCTCGGGCCAGCAGCGGGTCCCTTTCGGAGCCGGCTGGAGCTGGCTCTGATCTGACATGGGGCAGCTGCTGCGCCCTGCTCACAGAGGCCACCCCTGCAGCCCCTCTACTAACAAAACCTTGCTATGTAAGCTCAATACAATCAGTAATATTTTTTTCTCCTTCAGGCACTTTGTAAAATAATTAGATGAGCTTTGATAAGGTGAAAATGATCAAACACCTCCTCTGAGAGAAACACTAAAAGTCTGGATTCAAAATGGATAAAGAAACTTGCTTGCATCCTTATCTGTGTATATGGGCTCTTTAGAAAATGTGGCTTTTTGAAACATTCCTCTTCTACTGTCTAGTCCAACTGTAGTTTTTTTCAGTACTGTCCAAATTCTTCCCATTTGAAGAATGACAGTCAGCATAAGTGCCTAGAGATATTAGATTTTAATTACCTTCCTCTGTTTTTTTTTTTTTTTGTTGTTGTTTGTTTGTTTTGTTTTGTTTTGTTTGTTTTTTTTTCTATTCAAATCTAGGGAATTGGAATCTACAAGGTAAACATTATGGCAATTTAAGTTCTTCACTGCAGCTAGCTCTGAACTTTTGAGGTTCTGAATTCCTGGGATTCTGTCTTGCATTTTGTGCTATATGTAATATAAAATGAACGTAATTTCTTTGGCAATTGTCTTTCTCTAAAAGCTTCACTAATGTTTTCACTCACTTTTTTATCTGCTCTTTATATAATTTCCTTCTGTTTCTTTCCCTTTATGTTGAATGGAATTCAGAAACTACTTTGGTGTGTGAAGGAAAGCTGAAGTCAACACCTGGAGGCAGTGAGTAGGATTGGTCTGCCCAAAGGCAGACATCTGTATGTCATGGGATTTTTCTAATTTGAAAGTGGACATCTAAAATACAAGTCAGATGACTCATCTGCTGTAACAGTCTATTTTACTCTTTCCATTATAAAAGGAGCACAAATGACTAAATCAGATATTGTCATCTATATTGCAATTGTCTAAACTAATGTGATATGAATTCATCTCCCTAAGGTGGATTGTACATCACTGGACAAAAAAAAATCATAAGAACTAAACAGGACGTGGGAAAAGTAAGAAACAAAGTTAGAGATCATATGTGGAATTATTTGCCAGATAAACTAACTGCCAGGTAAAGGAGGCTTGCAGAATCCATACCCATACCCATCAATAGCTCTAAAGACAAGGAAGACTGATGAAATATCTTCCCTTTACCACAGGACAATATATTTAACCTGCTGATATGTATATGTATATGTATAATAACTTTTGTCTGAAGGCATTTGTGAAGAAGTAATTTAGTAGAGAAAGACATATTCTTATTTGTGAGACCAAGAGATATAGGTGAAAGAAATGGACAAACTCTAGAGCATACAAATCCTTTATCAGCTATCAGGTGATTAACTTTCTGTCAGAGTTTTTTTATTATTATTATTATTTTTCCAGTTTTATCAGTTCATCTAATAGATTATATGTATTGCTTAAGTTTTGCCTTGCTTATGTCCTTACAGCACTACAGATTTACCACACACTTGTCACAGATATTACTGAATTGAATGGATTTAAATTCCATGTCAATAACTAATGCTTTGGCATATTGTCTCTCTAAAAAAATCTTTGCTTTTGTGTAAAAAAATCACTAATATACACTTATATCACTCTAACTTTTTTAAATCTCTACAATTAGAACTCTAGAAATCTGTTTTGAACTCTTTGTAAAAAGCAATCAGGGAGCATAACATTTATTTCCCAATGGACAAAGCACTCATATTTATGAGTTTTAAACAGTCAAATCAGAAGCCCTGCCAATTCTCTCTCTGCATTGGCACTACTAAGGAGAATGCATATCTATAAATATGACATTTTTCCAAATGACATCCTTTTGTAATCTGAATACCTGCCTCCTCTCAGACCTGCCATAAATAACCCAGGCCCATTTTATAAATGATCTTTTGTATAGTGTAACCAAAGCAAAATTTTTGTTTCCAAGTAACTTCTTTCAGAATCAAGATGTTCTTGTTTTCATTTGACAATGTTAAAATGCCCTCTGCTCTACTGTTTGAAGAACAGAACATTTATAATAAAGAAAAGAGGCTCAACTATGTTTTAAGGAGAAGAGGAAGAGAAGAATGAGCAGTGTGTCTCACTGTTAACCCAAGTAGTAAAGATACATTTCTGATCTCACATGTTCTTAATGGGCCAGTGGCGTCCAGTAGAGGAACAGTAACAGAGAACTGGACAGTGATAACATCTTAAACCACTGCAGTTCTTTGCACAGCGAATACAAGCTAAATATTTTACCTTAAAATAAATGATTTTATTTTATTTTATTTATTTTGTTTTGTTTTGTTTTGTTTTATTTTATTTTATTTTATTTTATTTTATTTTGTTATTTTTTTATAACAAGGCAGCTAACAATAATTTGAGAATAGGATGTAAAATTTCATGGAAATGAGATGTCAAGAGGTTTTATTACAGTTTTCTCAATGCAGAGAAATGAACTTCAGGATGAAGATTAATGAAATATTTGCTTTCTGGCAATAACAAAGTCTTATGTTACTTCCTATGCCCACTTGTTCCCAGCCATACAATACAGTATATACTGCTTTTTGAGGTAACGTGAAGTAATCTTTTTTTATAAAGCTGTCATAGGCATAAAATGTTTCTAACCTATGTCTTACAGAAGGAAGGAACTGATGTTTACTTCCACTTAAGCTTGTGTTAAGCATAATAAATTCATATTCCAAACATTCAATAAACAAAATTTCTTAAAACTTTTGGTTGTTCAGTCAGAATCATATTAATTACCTATGAATGTTGTTGTTTTTGCTCTACTACATCATTGGTTTGTAATATAGTCTTTTTTAATTCATGAAAACAGTTTGTACATACTATTAATTTATACTTTAACTACCTGAGTTTTCTGTGATATGTTTCAAAGAGTTTCTGTTCGTATTTCTGTTTTTGTTGTATTTAAGGAACCATTCAGCTGTTGTCATTTAGAAAGACTGCAAGGAGAACAGTAACTATAATACTGGGAAACCATTATTAGCATGTGGTCACCCTCTAACAGCAAATATGTTCTGGCTCTTGTCTACATTGTTGGCTAATTAAGTCATTTTTATTTGTTCAATAATCTCTTAGACATTTTCCCTACATTTTATTTTTATATTCTGGAAATAACCATTATTACTAACAATCATTCAGATTTATTACTACATGCACTCACACATAATACACGTATAACATTTTTGTTGATACATAGTCTTTCAGTCATCTAAAACAGTCCAAAAATGCTTCTGGCCACGTCTGCCTCTGGTAGTATAAAGACATCATTTAACAATATTCTGTTTTTAATGGAAGTATGACTTACACAGTTTCCATCCCAGTGCTCTCCAACTCCCAACCTGATCAGTGTTGCTATTCTTCCTCCCTCCAGGTTATTTTGACACAGATGACTGTGGAGTATGCAGTAAATGCAGTCATTTAAAAGTAACCTTTTCCTGACCTCCAAAATAGAAAAAAGGCTTTTTTAATCTGGATCATTTCATTGATTCCATTTACTGCTTGACCCCTCAAACAGTTGCACTGGTAAAAATGAAGAGTAAAGAGCTATTGAAGAGAGGTCTCCAGAGGCAAGAAGGAAGCAGGAAGTCCGTGCACTGGTCTCATTTTTTGAGTGCCAGTATCATGAAACTATGATTGCAGTCTAACTTCTGAGACAAGTGGGATTGCTCCTGCTTGTAACAAAGTGTATTAACCTTTATAATTCTGATTTTCATTATCATGTTTTGCCTTCCCTTTAAATCCATCATAATATTTCCAAAACAGATACAACAAAAGCAAGGAACCAAGCCATCACAAAAGTGGCATGGTGAGAATTCAAGTTTAATTTTTTGCTCAGTCAAATATGGTCCACTCACTTTGAAGCAAGCTGAAATTTGTTTCTTGATTTTAAAACAGTTTTTTGCCATTGGGTGAAACGTGTTTAAGGTGGTGTTAAATTAATCTACTGACTAGATAATGCTGAAAGGAGAATTTCTTGAGCCTTCCTATTTTGCTGGGTAAGCTTCCTGCAGATTTAGCTGCATAAGGGACTTATTTGCTTAGACTTGCATAAGAGAAGCAGCAGAAAAAGTGAGCTTGTGCAGAAGGTGGAATAGGACCATGTCTTTTGGCAGCAGCTTAACATCAAATTGACTTTCCATTGATATGAAACTGTGCCCTCAGTTACTCATTGATAAAATGGTGTGGTGGTTTTACCCTGCTGGGCAGCTGAACTCCACCACAACCGCTCTCTCACTCCCCCTCCTCAAAGGAAGAGGGGGAGAAAAAAAACCTCACAGGTTGAGATAAGGATAGTTTAATTAGAGAAGAGGAGAAAAAACAAACAAACAAACAAAATATATATATATATACAAGCAAAGCCTGTGCGCAAGCACAGAGGAAAAGAGAAAACAAGTGATTCTCCCACCAACGAGCGATGCCTGGCTACGTCCTGGGACGCAGAGCCTCAGTACCTGCAGCGGTTGATCGGAAGGACAGACATCTTCGTAACGAGAGCCCCCCCTTCTCCTTCCCTTTCCCGGCTTTTATTACTGAGTGTGACATCATGTGGTATGGAATATCCCTTTGGTTGGTTTAGGTCAGCTGCCCTGGTGATGTCCCCTCCCCATTTCTTGCCCACCCCCACCTTCTGGCTTTGGGGGTCTGGAGAGAGCCCTGGTGCTGTGCCAGCACTGCTGGGCAGTAGCCAAAACACTGGTGTGATACCAGCGCTGTTCTAGCTACAAGGGCTGCTGCAGGAAAGTTAACTCTCTCCCGGCCAGACCCAGTACAAATGGGAATAATACCACTTGCCTCTCTGTGTTGTTATGAGGATAAACATATTAAAATTCATGAAGTGCTTATATATATCATTTACAGGGGCCAGACAGTGTCTTAAATATATTTTACAGCTGGGATTAGAAGAGAAATGTAGATTCTCCACAATTTTGTACTTTGGGGTGTAACTTCTAACTAATCCAAAGAAAGGACTAGAGCCTTCCTGTCCTCTCACTTACTTGAAATGTTAACAGATGTAAATTACAATGCAGAAAAAGGACAACAAAAAATCTGTCCCAGAAAGTTCATAGCTAAGAGTAGACTGAGGTTTTAAACTTTAATTGCATAACACTGTTTCTTTCCAATGTGATTGTTTAAAAATGTGTCTGTTTCCCCTAATAATTTTGTTATTTAATTTCATCTGCTATAGCGGAGGTTTATGTTGTGATTTGTGTGGAGGTGTAAGTGGATAACATTGCAGCACTGGTGTCTAAGAGAAGAGAATGTGACAGGAAGAACACATAAGCTGAATCTTCCCCTTTATTTGAAAACCTCTTTCTCACCAGACCGATTTCTTTGACTGCCTGTGTTGTGCTGCCATATGCAAGCTGAGAAGATGGCACTTTATGACCTGTTTGTTTACTCTTAGTGAGTCATATGTTGACAACTCTATAGTCTTGACTATTTGTGCCTTTGAAAACTTGATGCAGAGAGACAATGTACCAAATCAAGTTCCATGGTGATGATATTTATGCAGTTCTAGATCACGTCACATTACTGCACACTTTTATCTCTGATAAGTTTATTTTAATTTGCGTTCTCTCGAAATTCACTGATTTTCTGTAAAGGAAACTTGCTGATTTCAAGATTTACTTTAAAGCAAGTATGTGAGCTACTAAAAGTCATTTTTTCTTCTTGTTGGCTTTAGAAGTGGCTTTTTTTCTCACGATTCTTATTTTCTTCTTCTTCTTCTTCTTCATTTGGTTACATTAAAAATCATTTTGGCAGAATATCTTCTGTAGATACATCAGAGTCCTTGAAAGAAATGCCTGGAAAATTGGTTCCATGTACATTTTAGGAAATCTTGCTGACAGCTGTATTTTTTCCATCAGAAATGGTTTCAAAAGCTACATTAAAAAAAAAAAGCCAAATGAGGCAAAGTTTAAGTGAGAAAACATGTGAGGAATATTAAGCCATGAAAAGGGAACAGTTACTCAGAGAAGTCCAAACCTTTTTTTTTGCAAAGCTTTTCAGAAAACATACTAGGTTCTGTAGGTCAAATCTTCATTTGGTGTAATTGTGTGCAGCTCTACTGAAATCAATGAAATTTACTTTAAATTTTCAAATTCTGGGTCTGGCCAACTTTTGGGTTTCCAGATGCATTTCAAAGAGCTGCAAGTACCTTAAGCTGAACTGATTGAATTCATTTTCTGTTTAGCATTACTCGGAATTAAATGCTTAGCTGTGTACTGAGAACATTTAAAAAGTTTTAAATAGAATATACCGGAAAACACTTAATAAAAATGTTTAAAATACATTCCAAGAAAAAAAAAAAAAAGTTTGCTTCCCCTGGCCCCTCCAGCCTTCTCTATGTTGATTTTTGATGAATGAAGAAAGCCTGAACATTTTATTTTCTCTATTTGTTTTGAATTTGTTTCTTTCTGTCTGGAACTCTGCAACTGGAGAACTGGGATGGAGGTGACATCATCAGAGACAGCACTTGTAGATATTCAGAGAGAAGAAAACAGTTGCACAAATTATAAATGATTTCCTGACACAAGGTTACAAGAGAATGTAAATCAGTTGGTAATTTGGCCCCAAGACTGCACAAAGACAGATTTTTAAAACACTGCCTCATTTTTCATACCTTCATTTTCAATCACAAATAAAGTCTCTGTTTAAAAGCATTTTCCTTGCTCTATTTTTTTTTTTTTTTTACTTTATGTGAGCAAAGTCAAAATTACTTTACAAAAAGGCAGAATTCTATCCTCAATTATTATCCAGGAGGCAGGATATAAACTCAATGTGCAAGAATAACATGAATCTACTGCTGTATCTCTCCCAGTGATAGCAAGAGGAAGCTTGTATAGCAATCAAGGCCATTGTCTTTGAATAGTACCCAAACATCTAGCTTTTATTATATTTATTATTCAGGCTTTTATTGACTCATTCAACATCACCCTGGGACATTAATTAGAGCTGGTTCATCATAGTAAAACTTCGTAAACCAATCGTAAAGGTATTTAAGTGTTTTTTGTTGTTGTTGTTGTTTTTGTTTTAGCAGAGGAAGTAACAAGGTCTGTAGTGGGATAAGAAAGAGGAAGAAGAGGAAGAGGAAGAAGAAGAAGAAGAAGAAGAAGAAGAAGAAGAAGAAGAAGAAGAAGAAGAAGAAGAAGAACAACAACAACAACAACAACAACAACAACAACAACAACAACAACAACATTTTTTTTCATCCATACTACTGTTCAAAAACTATGCCTTCCTCTCACCTTGAATTTATTCTCTAACTCCTCATCCTCCTGCCTCTACTTCTCTCTGCTTTTCTTGGCTGTCTCACCAGTCTTTCTACAGCACTTCTTTCCCTGTGGAAATGGCACCATTCCGCCTGCCAAACTGATCAGCAGCTAACCTAATGTATACGTTGCAGTACCTTCCCATTTTGACTTAATCTGTGCAAAACCTGGAATTTCCAACCTCTGGGAAATTTTCATTTCTAACTGTATTTTCATTCAGGTTCAAGTGAGAAGATTGAAGAGAGAAGAAAAAAAAAATCCCATTTGGGGAGATGTAAATTACAATGTATTTGGTGATTTTGTCTCCCTGGCCATCCACCAGCAGGGCTGCGAATCCTTTGTGGCACTAAGAGCTTTCCTGGTGGGTGGTGCAGGAGCCTTAATGTCTGGGGAATTGGAGAGCTGGGGAATCTGGAAGCCAGAGTCAAAGGGACTTCTTTGGCTGCGTGCCTGGTAGGCTTCCCAGGAGGTGGGAGTCTCTGGCAGCCCTGGTAGGATTGCCCTGGGATCTGGGAGGCAGAGAGGCTGGCAGACAGCTGAGCAATTTCCATCTGAAATCCACCTGGTGGCAATCAGAATTGATTTGCAGCAGTTAAACCTCTTGGATATTTTCTGAAGGAAATAATTTAGATGCTTCCCCGCCTTCTCCCGGGGATGTTGGCTCTGCACTGAAGCATTCTGGCAACCCTGAAGGAAGGTGGGTGTGTGAGGGCTGGTCTTGGAGGCCAGCGGAGCTCTTGCCATGGCTGGCCCCAGCCCCATGGGGCTCCAAGTGCAGGAACAACAACACCTTTCCTCTCCTCCTTCTCCTCCGCCAACTGACTTGGCAGGAGAGAGTAGCAGGGAAGAGAGACCTGTCATGAGAGTGCCTCACAGCAGCTAGTTCAGGAAGAAGAAGGAAAATGGGAGGGGAAATAAACAAGGTTGATTGTAGCACTGGAGCGCTCAGTTCAGAGTGACAGGATTCAGAGAAGGCACCCAAAAAACTGATGTCGTAATAAGAAGTAAAGGTATCCTTATATTTTTTTCTGAAAAGGATTTCTGACTGCTGCCTGACCTCAAAGTTGTTCATGTTTGTGGCTTTTACAGGATATGTCATTCATGGAAGTCCTCAAAACTTGGCAGCTGTAGAAGTCAGGCTGATGAGGCAGCCTCCTGCCTGCCTGGGGACATTTGCTGATGCATCTGCTTTTTTCTTGCTTTTTCTCCTAGAAGCTGAGTTACAATGCAGGGCTATACCGAATCAGTCAAAGGGACAACATGGGACTGTATAGGAACAGAGGGTAGAGGAGACACATGGAAATGGCAGAAGAAATCCTTGACTTTTCCTCTTCCAATGATGACTTTAACATGTTAACAAACCAAGCCCTTACAGGCACCCACAAGTTTTACTTTTACTAAACTCTGAATGTGGTCCTCAGAAACATAATCACCCACAGATAAATACACAGTATATCAAGCTGGAATACTTTATGAAACCATAAAAGGAGAAAATACAAGTGCTTGCTTTCATCTCCAGAAGACAAGACTAGTTTAAGAAATAAACATTATCATAATTTGCAGCATCTATATTCAGATAATATATTGAAGTAATTTGTCCAAAGCAACCCCTTCCTTCCAAGAGTTTAGGCTTCCGTTTGTTAACATTTTCCAATGAATGAACATTTTTGTTGAAAAAAATTTGCAACCTACTTTAGCAATCTCTGCAGTAATTGGAAATTCTCCTAGACTGTTAAAATGATTTGTGCATTTTTATTATGGCACAAAATTAATGGAGAAGGGCCAGACAACTAGCTAAAAGGATTCTTGTCAGGACGGAATTTGGACCACTGCATTACAATTAAAATGTTTATTTCTATCTTACAGAATTAATTTCCTTGAAAACAACCTGCTCTGCTAAATTGTGTATTACTCCATAAGTACAGTAATACAGAAATATCAAATCACATCATGATTCAACTATATTTCTATTAACTATATCATTAAAATTCATCTTTATTCGTATACCTCAAGGATTTTGAAGCCAGAATGAACATCAAGTCCCAGTCACGTCTTTTTAGACAATACTACATTCTACACAGGACAAGTCACTTAATATCATAGTGAGAAGACTTTGAGGTTTTAATCAGATTACTTAGTAAATTGATGTAAAAGCCATCAAATCTGATTGAAGTTTCATTTTCTGTGACAGATTATTCTGCTTCCTTGAAGGAACACACAAACAAGCTTCAAAATATTTATCACTAGAAGCTTTTATCTGATCATTTTCAGTGTAGTAATAAAGCAGAGGCTCGTATTCTCAGTGAGTTAAAGTCTGCTTACATAGTCAGGAAATGCTCTTATAAAAGCTAGAAATCACTAGGTGATGTATTTCAGTACTTTTCCAATACCTCAGCCATTCTGCGAACACATCAGCCAGAACCAAAGCAGTTAAAGAGAGAGATACTTCTCTTTTCCAGAGTTCAGCATTCATCATGACATGCATTGAGATGCTGCTGGGGCTGCCAGAGTGTAGCAGCCCATCCTACGTGCTGGCATAATTCTGTTATTGATTTCTGCCATGCTGCACTATTGAGAGCTAATTTCACATTGCATTTCAAGGACAGCAGAGCAGACAGGGACACTGTAGCACAGAAAGGACACAAATTGAGAGAACACATTTAATTTACTGCACACTATGATACACCGTCTGGAACCAGGCTCTCTGAGAGGCCAGATCTCTCCAATGCCATCCCAAAACTAAAAAAAGCTGAATAATGAAAGAGTAGTGGGGAGGGGTTAGGTGAGGTTTAATGTGTGGCAAATGTCCTTACTCTTTCTATTTCCCCTTAAAAACCTGACCTTCAGCTAAGTCAACCAGAATATTCAAGCTGTAATATATTTTGTTGTAAAATGAAGGGGGCAGTAACCCCCCGTGGAGGGTGGGGGTATTGGTTGGGGCACCAAAATCTTACTTTGTTCTCTTCTGAAACTGCCAGCATTTAGTGATATACATATGGTATATTCACAACACAAGTATTTTGGAGAGGGCTGAAATCCAGAAATCATGATGCTCTGGGCAGCAGGGATTGTCTCCAGGAGGCAGGATGTTTGAATTCCAGCTCAGGCAACCATTGCAACACTTGCACAATTTGAACATTTGGATTGGAGATGTGGTAGAGCTTGTAGAGTTTTCATTGTTGTTGTTGTTTTGTTTTGTTTTTCTTCTTTCTTATTTCACCCAGCAACCAAAATGGTGTAAAAAATGCTGCTATCATAAAAATATCCTGGATAGTATCTTTGAGGAAAACAGAATATACTGCATTGAAGCAGCTGCAGTTTGAGTTGGTAGGTGTTCAGTGACACAGTCCCTCTTCCTGCCTCTGTCCCCTTTATCACTGCTTTGTTTGTCTTCCATTGCAAGGGAGATATCTTGGAGTTTTGGTGCCAGTCCAGAACTTTCTTTAACAAGATACAAGAACACCTGGTATCAAGAACATAACTCTTTCTTCTGTATAGCCAGAAGAGGTTCAAAAGAGAGTTTTGTCTCTTCATGAAAGTGAATGCTGCCAGAAGATTTTTATTTTAATATTGCTGATGCAGAGACTCTAAGCTTCTTTAGTAAAGCACACAAGAATAGCAAGCTAGGATGGGACCAAATGGCAAAATATCCAAAACATATTGCACACCTACAAAAACAAACTGCTGGAAGATGTTAGCTTTGTTTGAAAAAATGAAATCATGCAGCAACTCTGAGGACATGTTTGACAGACTTCAGTAGGTAAAGACAAAGGTGCAGTCTGTAGTCTTGTGGAATCTGACATCAGGGATAATGAAAATCAGCAACTAAAAAAAAATGCTGTTAGGAAATCATGAATTAAAAATTGAAAAAACAGTGAGAGTTTGCCAGGCTACTGAGCAAAAGCAGACTAAATTGTGTGATGCAACTGTGTAAATGAAGAGCAAAATCATAAGAATAGTCAACAAAACAAAGAAGATGACTACAAAGGGAGGGAATATGTAAAACTGCAGAAGGCGTGGAATAAAACACATAGAAATTAAAGAAAATAAATGAAGACATAGCAAGGAAAAGCAAAATTCCCCAGAGATGAAAAATACCATATAGAAAATTAGGAGCTAAGTACACTTGTGTTGATAAAGAATGTGAATGAAACAGCAGAAAATCACTACTGTGCAGGTAGGTAAGTTTAATGAAACTGTGGTTCTTCTGTCCAGGACTGGCATACATTTGTCTGCATTCACTGGAGAGAGAAAAAAAAAAAAAAA
>VXAA01003826.1:67958-109500 GCA_013399115.1 Anseranas semipalmata | reverse complement strand
ACCCCCAAACATAAACAAATAAATAAATAAAATAAATAAATAAATAAATAAAATAATCTTTTCACTTCAATCTCTCTTCCAGGCCTTAAGGCTCCAGCTTTATTTGCCATTGCTTTTCTCAGGCTATTCGTTCTCCTCTCTTTCTTCCATGGATCCTTCTCTACGGCTTTCATCTTGTATCTGTTTTTCTCTTGCTTCTGACAATTTTTGACTCTCAACTAGTTCAACTAAATCATCTAATTTCAAAATATTCTGAAAATCTGGGCGATTTACAGGTAGTGTTGTCTCACAGCGATAGATCATCCCCTTCTTACAGACTTTGTCAGGCTTACAATTCTGTGCTTTCAATAAATTATCAGTGTCTCATGGAAAGAACAACTTCCTTAATTTGGAGGATGTAGCCTTTTATATTCTACTTACCTGTCTAGCTACATTTAATATTGTATCTATGTGTTCTTATTCACTATAAATGCTTCAAGATGGGATTTTGATGTCTATACAACTTGCTGCAAATGCATAAAAAAAATCAGCTTGTGAAAATAGAATATTTGGTGTAGGTAGTGATGTGAATCAGTTTCTTTTCTTTTTTTTTTTTTAACCTCATTTTTTGTCAACACTGCAATGTTTTTGCTTTTGTGAATTAAAAAAAAAAAAAAAAAAAGACAGTTTCCATAAGGGGCTGAAATTCATTGTGTCAAGTTGTGTCAGTGTCTTCTTTCATAATGCCTTAAAGAGGTACAAGTGTAAAGGCAACACATGTATTTTGAAGTGCAACATTGTCATTGAAAATGTAACTAAACCCAAAGTTTAGCCCAAAGCAGTGCTGGAGCCATTGTGACTTTCAAGAGAAGTAGCTTTCCATAGCTTTTCTCCTCCATTTCTCTGGTTATGTATATTGCAGAGACATTTCACACTAAAGTAACATATTCTGATCTGTTTAGAAGTTACTGGTGGTATGCTGGATTTTTTATTTGCAAGATTTTCGTTAAAATTCTAAAGCTGAAAACCTTTGCCACTTGGGTGGCAAGCACATGCATTATTTAGGCTTACAGTTGTGTATAGCACAAAAGTTTGCAAGCAGACTCTTATGCCTACTTAAGCAAACAAGCCAACACCCATCCAAATGCTTCTGATCTGAGTTGGAGTAAGTACATTCCCAGGTACCAAAAGCTTCCAGTGTTTTTCATGAAATGAAATATGAAATTTATGTTCATAAATTTGATGGAATTCCTTATAGAATCAAGTAGAAAAATATTAGGATACTTTATATTTCCATTATAATTACCTTTTAAAGTTATGCTTATGAGATTATGAGTTTGGTTGCTAGAGTCAACTCCATTGAAATGGTAGACTTCAGTAAGAATTTTCCATTACTGCAACACGGCCATTGGATATTAACATGAAAAAAAAAATCACATTTAGACAAATTATTCTGATTGAAGGTCTCAAAATAAATAAATAAATAAACGCCATCAAGGAAGCTTTCTAATGGATTGTGTATGGGTCTGCAACTGGTTCGAATGTAAACAATATCCTTCTTAAAGGTCTCCAGAAAGAACCAAAATGTGCCTTCTAATATTTGTGAAGACACCTTTCTTTCCACAGACAGTTGGATACTATCATGAACAGGACAGTTTTATAGAGAAAACTGTGGCGTTGGATGATGTGGAGTTATGTGAAAAGAACAGAGCACTACAATCCAAAAAGACAAAAAATATGAAGTCTAGTGCTGAAAGCTGATAGCAAGTTCACACTAGGAATAGGGAGCATACACTTAATGCCAGAATAATTTAATTTTAACACTTGGCATATTTTAATCAAGATTAGATATCTTTAGCATATCTTTCAGTTGCACATGCACCAAATCAATAAGAAACTAATACTTGATTCAGGAATTTCTGGGTCAGGTCCAATAATCTGTGTATAATATATAATTTGTATAAGGATGGCCAAGTTCCCTTTCAATTTAATGTCTAGAAACCTACAGACTAAGTAGAATGATGAATAAGAATAGGAGAAATAAGTGATCCCACCCCCTCATTCTTATTCATCGTTGCTTGTTCCTTACATACAGCACTGAACCTTGTCTGACGCCTATGTGTAAGCTGATTCAGTTCAGTAATAACAAATACATTTGAAAACATTCAAATCTTCTGGAGTAGGAGTGAAACATATCAGAGGAAGACAGTTCCTTGTGGTGTGTCTATTATGAAATTGGATCACTGTTCATGTGTAATCCATCAAAAAATATATCTTTTTGAGCTCAAAATCATAAAAGGGACTAACCTTGTTAAAACCACGTCCTATTACCGTGCAATGTGAGCATCAGCTATACTGTATCAAAAAAAGGAAAACACCCCACCATAATTTCACAGCACTTCCAGAACACTTTGGTTCTAATTGGTTGTTTGAGTCTTAATGCACTGTATTTTTCTGTGCCCCCATAAATGAGGATTTTGTAGACTTTTCGCGGAAATTATGGGATACTAGGTATTTCTTGATAATTTTCAACCTGTCAGAGGTATCTCTGCTTCCATTTCAAGCTCTATTTTTTTTCTGTCTAGCAGTGAGCAGAGAGCATTACTTAAACAATAACATGAAAATAACAATAAAATGAAAACTTTGCCCAGCCAGGATATTTTTCAAAGGAAAGCTGAGTTCATTACAGCTGACATTATTTCCAGAGACAGAACTGTAGAGATTTTTAGAATGTAAAAACAAGCTGTGAATGTGTCTTTAAAAGAAACAAATAACAATGAACTCTAAAATTCATCACAGCAGGTTGAAATGGCTGCACATATTTTCCATAATTGGCTTACATAGAGATACTGTTCCTCAAGGCACCTCAGTGTTATTTAAAAAGAAATGCAGCCTCAAATATCTAAAGTAAACAGCCGTATAATGACTCATGTACTTACGGGGTACTCAGGGATGGCTTGATTGTTTGAGTAGCCATGAAAGAGTGTTTTGTATAAAATAAAAAATGATCATAAACTTCTGATGAGTCACCTATTCAGAACATAAGCAGAGCTTTGCTAAAATATTAAGTCCATGTCTCATCTCTGCAGAATTTTAACATTTCTTTAGTAAAAAGTTTTATTTGTTTTCTTGAGCATTAAGAAAATCTTAGTTTTGTTAATCAACTACAAAATAAATAGTTCAATTATTTTCTTTGGCTCCTTAAACATTGTATCCTTTTCTTCCTAGGGCAGCCATACTATAATTTGAAAGAAATTATGGTGTCTCAGGATTAATTCTTCATTTCTTCCAAAACAATATAAATCCATTCTTTGCTTATACTTCTTGAGGGGAATTATCTCTATTATTTTATGGAGCTTTCTTTTTGTCAGAGTTCATTGGTATGGTTGCAGGTCAGCTGATTTCAAAGGTTTTTTTTTGTTGTTGTTGAGTAAGGACTAAGGACTGCTTTATTGAATGGTCAGAAAAAAATCCCAATCTTACTGGAGAAGAAGAAGAAAAGTGGGGGGTGACAGGTGTACTCTCCAGTTGTTAATCTGGGTCTCAGTCTTGATTTTTCTTTTCAATATTCTGAACACTAAATGTTTATTGTGATTTAAAAAAAAAAAAATCAACTTCTACTTGCATCTATCAGCTCTCAGGAGTTTCTAGACATTTACTTTTGCTAATTGCTTAATTAGGAACTAGTGGGACTAGGCAGTGGTAGTAAGTGGTTTTGTAATGGTTTGTTTAACAGTGCTAGTTAAACTGCTGTGAGTTTTAGTGCAAAAATGCATAGCTTTTCATTTTTTAAAGTATTATCATAACAAGAGCAAGTTCTTGTAACATCCCAAAGAGGAAACTCTAATTTCATGTATAGTCATATATGGATTTAACAGTGTTAAAAAGCAACAAAAGATTTGGAGGGGGAATAGAAATTAGCATATTCCTTGTATTTCTCCTATTACTTGAAACTTTCATATGGAATTTAACAAATGCCAGTTTTCCACTGATCATGTGGTGGGGCTTTCATTGTTGTGATTACAAATTAGCTGTCTAGTGTTCCAAAGAGAAAATTAAAAATGACAAAATGACGGTGTATTTCCTTTTTTCTTTCTTTTTTTTTTTTTTTGAGATAGATGTGATTTTGCATTCAACAGTACAAAAGCGTCTCTCAAATTCTAATGTTTCAAGGATTATTTCTCTTTTTGTTGTACATGTTTATCATATCAAGTATTTCTATTACATTTTTGTAAAGATGAAATGTACTCAGATTTAGAATTAAAAGGCTTACATAAACAAATACGAACCTGGACAGGCTGCTTTGAGAATCACAGCCAATCCTGCTCTTTAAAGATGCTTTTACAATTCAAAGCATGATATGGTTTTTTAAAAAATGTCATTTGATATTATATTGTCTTGCTGTAAAACATTTGTAATGTATAATGATGCAAGAGGCCAGCTGGCCGCTAATGGTAACTGCATACTTTACCAGCACTATCATCAGAAGGACTGTTGAAGGCAGATGGCCCTTTTTTGCAGCTTTATCCCATTAGAGATCCTACCAAGGACAGGCACCCTACAAACCTCACAGTAATGAGAAGAACATTGCTCTATTGACTAGAAAGCCTTCCTGTAAATTAGCTTGAAAGCAATACGTGCTGGAGAAGATCAGTGGTATGCTTGTTCACAGCCAAAATAGAGGATTCTGGACTGAAGCTTTAGTAAATGATTCCCGTGTCCTGCAAAACTTTTACAGACATACTGGATTGGTATTCAAAGCTGCTGTAACACAGAGAGCTACTTTCCTATCTTATTAGAGAGAGGCATGCAAATTACGGTAGTTAATTATCATGCATCCACTCATTTCATGCCCTTACAGAAAGGAGTTAAAATACAAATGTAAGAGAAAAAATGACTCAGACTGAGCTGATCATATGGAGATTAATTTTGATGATAGTGTCATTGAAACATGTTCTACAATTTGATAGCCCAGATGTGCATTTTCCCCAGATAACAAAGGTTCAATTGGTTATGCTTCTTTTACTTTTAGGGCTATCAGAAATAATCTTGTCATAGCTTCAATTTCTTTTTGTCTTATGACAGTGAAAATGGCTTGTTTTGAAACAGGGTACCACATTTTACATGGCTAACAATTGCTATTTAGTTTTCTGGTGGGATAGTGGTTTTGTTCTTTTGGTTTTCAGTGGTTTTTCAAATGTGTTTTCCAATGATTTGTCTGTCAATGCCTTCAGGACCACACAGTGTTCCTGCTTAAATCATTATCTTCTGTAGCAAGTGGATTTGGTCCTTAGTACTCCAGTTACCTACTTTGCAGCATAGGGGAAGCATAAAGCAGGCAATTTTCTAAATCCTATTCACTTCACATTTTACATTTTTTTCTTTCGACAGCTTGTCTTTTAGCATAGGCAGCCACACATACTGTCCTGTATTATTATTATGTAATGTGTACATAAAAGCTATAATAATTCATTCAGTATTTTATTTGAGTTCTTCAGAGGTTTTGTGTTTGTTTTGTCTAACCCATGTGGTTAGCCAGAATTTAGGGTTCTGTGGGCTATTTCCTCTAGAAGGAGAAATTGATACTTATTTCTTCAGGATATAATCTTTCTTCATTTACTAACAACACACAAATTATGCTCCCTAGAACCCAAGAGGAAATTGCAACAAAGGATAACATTTCTTCTCAGTGTCTCCCCTCCTTCTGTTGGCACTTAAAATCTAAGGTTTTTGTCTTGTATCCTCATAAACACAGTTTTGTGGGTTTTGTTTGCAGACTCTTTTGTCCCATTTTCACTGTTGGGATTTCTGGGCTTCGTTGCGTATGGGAGATAGTATTTTTTTGTTCCTTTCCTCAGACAGTCCTCTGAAATTACACTCTTCAACAGCTTCATAAATGTCTTTCTATAGATCAGTGGCTTGGGTTTGGGTTTTAACTGCAGACCTATACTATTTCAGTTACCTGGTTCCACAGAGAAACTTAACAGTTCTTGCAAGGAAGGATATTGGTTTTGTATTCTTTGGTTCAGTGAGGATTAACTCAATGCAGAACATTTGCTGAGCATCAGTACTGCATTCTGTTACTAACTGCGTAGTACACACAGTAGGATGAAGGATGTGCTCTCTTCAGCACTGCACTCCATGGCTTGGTGGAGTTTGCAGGAAGACATGAGCACAGCTTTCTCACTAGAAACATTTTCATTGATGAAAGTGAGTATTCAGCATTTTGCTGTGATCTTCCCTGCCCTGCCATGTTCTGTAAAATAAATAAACACACAATTAAGTAAATAAATAATATATTCAAAGTTGGAATCTGAAACTCAGCTTTTTGTTTTGAGACCACTAAAATTCTTGATCCACTCCAGAAACACTTTTTTTCCCTTTAGTTTTCAGTTCACTGAGATATTGCTATGAATTTTAGGTATTTCTGTTCTTTTGGTTTACATTTTGACCCAGCTTGACCAAACATAGTAGTTTTTTTAGATTTTCCAAGCTGTTGGGGAGTCAAAGACCAGTTAATCATACAGTGCTGGTTAAGCAAATAAAAGTCAGGAAACTCCATCTGTGTTGATTCAGTTGCATGATTCTTAGGGCCAGATCGATGGTCTGTTTGATTTTAGGCAGTCTTGGCACAGATCTAATTGGATCTTGATTCAGAGACCATGCTGTGAATCAGCACTACATCATCCTCCTTTCCTACACCCAAAATCACTTGAGAAAGGAAGATACAGACCAAAAATGTCCCTAGGGCATTTGCTGATATTAAAGTTCCCCCTTTGGCCATTTGCTCTTCAATTACTCTGACTGTGGAGCTTGAATTCATTTCCAGGTGAGATTCCTCATGCATATAATAAGAGTGAACATGAGCAGCTCAACAAAGACAGCTATAGAAGTACCAAAGCTTATGGTTTTCAGACCTTTTTGTGGCTTTGCATTGCAAAACACATCTTTATTATTTATCATACCAACTGAAAGAGTACTTGGCAGTGCTTTATTTTCCATATATGCTTCTTTTCTTTGAAAAACTCTTGTGTGTATCTGACATCTAGGACATGGCATACCATGTGATTCTGATCCTGTAAGAACTTGCTCTGTGACTTTGTATTTTAGCCTGTGTGTAGCTCTCTTCACTTAGCTGTCTGGAAATTGCCTGGTTTAAGCTAGTAAACCAGATGTTCTTTACAAGCAATGAAGAGATCAGGTACCTCCATTGGGAAAAATGTTCCTTGTGTTGGAGATCCATTCTACAAGGAGCTAACTCACCCTTGGGAAGGGGGAGTTCCACCCATCCTACAAAGAGAATTCAAGTAACTACCTCATAGAAGACACCAAATTCTTAGACTATAAAAGTTAAAAGAGATGAATCCCACTTTTCCTCCTCTGTATGTCATGAAAATGTGGAATTTAACTATCCTGTGTATTTGTTTTTCTTAGGGCAGGTCTCATCTTTCTATGCACAGTCCCCAAGACATGCTGCAGTTCTGATCTCTGCAGGGATCTGTTTATGGCCGTTGTGATACAAATAGTACTGATATTGATTTTTATATCCTGAAGGAAATAACATCTCATCTTTTACAGTTTGAAATGTGCTTCTTGCTCCTGAAAGGAGCTACTCATCATAGCATTTATTTCTTCAGCATCAAATGATGCTTGCCAGGCATGGTCAGGAAGTGGCCTAGATTCCAATAGCATCACTTGTGGCAGGTATGATATGGATGGGCAAGGAGCTGCTCAATGCAATGACAATTCCCTCCTCATACGTCACCCCTCTCCAAAATATACAACATATAGCAGATATTGGTAATAAGAGAGACTCTGCAATCATATCTCTTCCCCAGTAAATACATCCTACACAAATCAACATACAGGATTGGATTCAAATCCAGTTAAATTCTGCTTGGTGGTTATGTTGCTATCTTGAGACTGCAAAGCACCTTTAGACAATGGCCATGTTCCCTTTGTACTATATACAACTACAGAACTTTGAGTGCTGTAAAATGAAAATAATAACAATACTGCTAGCAGTACTTACTGCAAAGATTTTGATATTTTATTTCCAAAGTCTCTTTTAGGCAAAGCCTGCTAATCGTGCTGAGCAGTGATAAATTAGGTATTATTTTCCCGATGAATTATTTTCCATTTTTCATCACTTCATTAATGAGCAGGAGAAGGTACTGTTACTTTATTAGTTAGAAAGGAGTCTTAGATCATGTTTAGAGAGAGCAAACAATGTCAGCAGTTATGTTTTTGTGAACTGACCTGGACTGGATGAAATGGGCATTGCCCTTCCTTACTACTCTTCTTGAACAGCAACACTATACAGAAAACTGAGCTGCTCCTGAGCCACTGCAGCTTTCAGGCTACTTATTTAATAAAGGCTTACCTGCTTGCCTGTGAACTGCACCAGGTCAGAACTTGGTACCTAAGCTGGTTCAGACTTACTTGTCATGAGAGAAGCAACTTGAAGAGGAGGGGAAGGATAGGCATTTGTTTTATCCTGGTTGCCTAGCATCCTAGGGAAGGGTTCATTTAGGCCAGACGTCCAAAGGTATGCTAATGGTGGTTAGCTCTCATTTAGGGTATCATTGTTGTGGCACTTGTTACATATCTCCTGAGTTAAACTCAATGATTAAGTAGTTAGTTCTCAATAATGGGATTCAACCTGCTAACCAAGAAAGAAAACAAACAAACAACAATAACAACAACAACAAAATGTGCCAGCAATAAACAAATTGCTGATGACACCAAACTGGGAGGAGTTGTAGACTCGGCTGAGGGTGGAAAGGCCTTGCAGAGAGATCTGGACAGATTGGAGAGCTGGGCAATCACCAACCGCATGAAGTTTAATAAGAGCAAGTGCCGCGTCCTGCACCTGGGATGGGGCAACCCTGGCTGTATGTACAGACTGGGCAATGAGACGCTGGAGAGCAGCCCCGCAGAGAGGGATCTGGGGGTTGTGGTTGACAGCAAGCTGAATATGAGCCAGCAGTGTGCCCTGGCAGCCAGGAGGGCCAACCGTACCCTGGGGTGCATCAAGCACAGCATTGCTAGCCGGTCGAGGGAAGTGATTGTCCCGCTCTACTCTGCGCTGGTGCGGTCTCACCTTGAGTGCTGTGTGCAGTTCTGGGCACCACAGTACAAAAAGGATGTAAAACTGCTGGAGAGTGTCCAGAGGAGGGCGACGAAGATGGTGAAGGGCCTAGAGGGGAAGACGTATGAGGAGCGGCTGAGGTCACTTGGCCTGTTCAGCCTGGAGAAGAGGAGGCTGAGGGGAGACCTCATCGCAGTCTACAACTTCCTTGCGAGGGGGAGTGGAGGGCCAGGCGCCGACCTATTCTCCTTAATCACCAGTGATAGAACCCGCGGCAATGGTGTCAAGCTGAGGCAGGGGAGGTTTAGGTTGGACATTAGGAAGAGGTTCTTCACTGAGAGGGTGGTTGCACACTGGAACAGGCTCCCCAGTGAAGTAGTCACTGCACCAAGCCTGTCTGAATTTAAGAGGCGTTTGGACTGTGCACTTAGTCGCATGGTCTAAAATTTTGGGTAGACCTGTGCAGTGCCAGGAGTTGGACTCGATGATCCTTATGGGTCCCTTCCAACTCGGGATATTCTACGATTCTAGGATTCTATGAAATAAATAAGATCATTTTTCCTCAGGAGTAATAAGCTGAGTTTATTCAGTAAAGAAAGGATCAGAGAACTACCAGAGCAAGTGCAACAGATGTGAATGGACATGATACAGAGAAGGAGGGAAGTGAGCACAGGTAAAGGGGGAATGAATGGAGCTTACTCTTTTCAGGTGGCGTAAACTTTCAGGTGGGTTCAACCATCTCATGTAACTTCACCTTCAGAATGCTTAAGCTTGTAAGGTACTTTGGATCCCAGATACTGTAAGGATGTTTTAAACTGAACCAGTCTTTTAATGTTTCATTCCAAAAGCACAACCTCTGTTATTGATACTCTTACAGGCTAAGCCAGAAGGGCTGTGTTGATATTTCCAGTCCACTGGAAGTACACTTTTTTCCCCCAAATATTAAATGTCATACTGCCAGACATTTACAAGTTAAGATATAACTTGTAAATTCATAGAAGCAGGTGTTCATGATAATCATTTACAGAAGGCAACTCAAGAATATTTTCAAACAGAAATGCAAAAATAAAGCACATAAGCACACCAAATGTCTTTGGGATTTTCTCAGTCTTCATTTAAGAAATTGGATTCTTTCTTTCTTTCTTTCTTTCTTTCTTTCTTTCTTTCTTTCTTTCTTTCTTTCTTTCTTTCTTTCTTTCTTTCTTTCTTTCTTTCTTTCTCTTTCTTTCTTTTCAATAGATAATGTAATATTTAATATTCTGCAAAAAAATACAGTAAGCTATAATATTTATCACCCTGTACTTACCCAATGTGCTTTTATTAAGTCAAATAATTGTGCATTAAAATAATTGCTCTTTGCCTGCTAAAAAGTATTGGAAACTGGCAACAGTAAAAGTTTAAGGCAAAGCATTTTAATGTAATCATTTATTTATTTATTTATTTTTCCCTGAAGGCAGACGTTTGCCAAGTTCTGCAACTTAACACAGTAGTATCTTTTTGCTTAGATTAAATTTAGGCTGACAAAATCTGACTATAAATCAGTAAGAAATGTAACTCTGATCCACGGCTTTTATATATATATATATATATATACATGTGTGTGTGTGTGTTTTGTTTTCTTTTCTTTTATTTTCTGACAGAGCTCTGGCTTCCATCTCTTCTTAACTCATAAGAAAATATGAAAGATTCATATATGCTTTTTTTATTCATGCAAGTGAAAAAAAAATTTTTTTCAAATAAATCAAATGGGATAAATTTATTGAAATTTAAAGTTAAATTAAATAAGTGACGCTAATCTGAATTTCCCAGTTAAAGTTACAAGATGATAAATTTATAATTACAGCTAGATGAAAATGGATCAGTCCTACATCAACTTCTATATTGCTTTTCAGCTTTCCTGTGACTGAGTGCTTCTGCTAGTGCACCGAATGAGATGTCTAAAAATGTCATGTGTTTTTTAGCATTCTCTTTCCAGTAGGAAAACACTGTGCAGTGTAAGATTTCTCGAAAGTCTAAATTTACTTCATGGTAGATTATTTGTGTCTATAAAGTGTATATTATTTAATGTGTCTTCATGCATTTATGATTTTTATATTTTTAAAAGAGTTATTGTCTGATCGGCCTTTTCCTTTTAATTATTTTTAACAACATATAAACTGTGGGTTAAAATATATAACTAATAGTATATTTTCTATGGTTGCATAATTTAGCACATATGTGCTGTCTATAATGGAATAATCACATTGGGCTTGTCACCTTTTTTAATTGGAAACTGTCTTTTTTTTTTTTTCTTGTTTGAGTCTGAAACTGTTCTCAAAAGAATATTTGAATTCAGAAGGGTGTTTATGGGCAGAAAAAAATATCAGAAGAGCAGAAAAAAATATCAGAACTTAGGACATGAGTGCCTAACTGGCTGACGGAGAAGCCTGGGGAGATCTCTTTTTCCGTATTCATAAAGGAATTTGGAAAAAAAAAAAAAAGTAGAATTCTACCAAATTTTTAATCAAATGTTTTTTTTTTTGTCGTTCTTTTTTTTTTTTTAACAAACGTCTTCTCAAGATAGTCTTACAATAATACAAAAATGTGTTGAAATGTGTTGTTTTGCAATTTTACTCAGAGCATTTCTTTTGCACAGAATTGTATGTTAGTTATGTTGAAATACTGAGGTAATTTTACACGTACAACTTACTAAAATTACACTGTTCTATTGAGGTCAGTAGAGACCATATGAAAAGTTATTTCACTATATTTTAATGGACACCTTGTAGAATAAATATGCACAATAAGCTTGCGACTGAGATGTGTTGGTGATTTTGATCCCAAACTGGCTAAAGTTTATCTGTGTAATTTTAGAGTAAGACTCATTTGTGACATTTAATGATACCTAAAAAATTAAGAGAATCTGTTTTTTCATTTAAAAAAAACATTTCTCATGTCTCATGTTTCTAGAGAGAAAAAAAAGAATGCAGAATTTTTCAAAATTCAAAAGTAGAAAAGAAGAATCTCCAAATTAATATTTAGAAACAAGCAAGTAAACAAACAAAAAAGAGCTTATAAACTTAATATTTGTGTTATTATTATTTTCATGCTAGTTGCTGGAAAGATTACAAAAGTTATTCATTGGCTCCCAGTGAAGAAATTTCAATTATAAAAAATAGCAATAAAAATAATAAGAAATAATATTAAACATATGTTTCAGGTGTACCTTATATTCTACAAGTTGTGGGTTTTAACTGCAAGAAAAGGTTGAAGTATATGCATTGTTCAGTTATTAAGAATTATTCAAGAACAATAATCTGCCAGGAGTTATACCATTTCTTAGAAGACCAATTGTTATTAACTTTTAATTCCTAACTTAATTAACTTAATCATTCAGCGTTCAGAGACAAACTGTTACAGTTTTTGTCAGGGTGCACCATATTCTAAAACACAACTATGCGCCTTCTGTGCAGAATCTAACTCTGAGACCACAAGCTGTAACAGTGCAACTTGCAGCACTGAATGTGCAAATAATGCCTGTTGGAACTGCTAATGAGTTATTTTGTAATTCAGAAGCCACTGCTCTTTTGCATTATCTGTCAATATATCAAAGATGGGAGAAGGAGTATGACTTCCAAAAGCAGAGTTATTTTGATTAGCTTTCCTGTGTCTGTCCAGCTGAATTTTGCACAACAACTGAACCCCACTTGGGATACCATCAGTAGGGTTTGACATCAGGGTGCTCCAGTTGGAGCCTTTACCTGCCAGAGCTTCACAGCACCCAGCCATGCTCCCCTTAGTGCTGTTCACAACTTTATTTGAGAGCAAAAGGAAAGCTACAGCTGGCAGATCAGGTACTTCAGGGAAATAAGGGAAATGATTACAAGGCTGGCATTTAAAATGCTGTAGGAATTCACGTCCATGACACACAGTGATAGATGGCTTAATGAGAGGGACTGGAGTCCCGGGGTAGAATCCATCAATTAGCACTGTAAAACTTCTCTCCTCTCTAATATTTCAGGTCTACAAGAACTAGCCAAATCTTTCACTTGTTTTATTGTGGCAGGAAACCAGCATCCTGAACATATGCAGGCTGAAGTAGATTTTTCCACTTATTATCTTTAATCAATACCATCACATTTAACATGACAACCTACAGCTTTCCTCCACCTAGAACTACACATTACTGCGTGAAACCACACACATATGTCATCATATGAGCACACCAGACTTTTTCCTCATTGTAGTTTCACTTGGCTCCCCAACTTAAGTTCTTTAACTTTTCCTCTGAAATAGAAAAGAATGAAAGATATGGATGTTTTGTTGTTCCTCTGGTTGAAAGAAAGAGCAGCTTACACTTGTGTTTGAGCATACAGTATTGTATTTAAGAACGTCAGACAACAGGACACATATAGGGCCTCTTGGACCATTTAGTCTAATCTACATCACAGACGTGCATCATATAATCCTTTTTTAAAAAATGTTACCTTTAAACTTGTTAGGATGTTCACCTCTGTTCTCCCAGAAGGTTAGCTTAGAATGTAACTACTTTGATAGATAGATGTCATCTTCTTATTTTTAGCTTAAATTGATTTCTATCTAGTTTATATCAGTTTGTTCTTGTGACATTGTCCTCTAACTTAAATAGCTTTTTTTCCAGCTTCACTAAACCTCTCATACCATTTTATGTATGTGATAAAAATAGGGAGTTCTTTACCTAAAAATCATTTTTATATTAAATCATGGATGTGATCCTTAAATTGAAGCCTATCAAGAATTTAGATTTGACAGGACATTCCCTTCAATTAAACCTTGCAGTACTTGACCATTATATGAAGTTTCTGTCAGATTCTGTCTTCTCCCCTCCGCCCTGCCACAAGTTCTTTTCTTCCATTCAAGACATTGAACACCCCACTCCTTTAATCTTCACACAAGTATAATGTGCCTCCTCCTTCTTCCACAAGAAAAAAAAAAAATGGCAAAATGTTACTCTCTCCCCAACTTCAGTGTGGTGGTTCTCACTGTATGAGACATTAAGTTCCCTCCCTTGTCCCTCGTTGAAGTACTTCTGTGACTCATTTTCCACAGCTGCTTGCTCACTCTGGTAATACAGAACAATAAGCATTACAGAATAAAGCTGATGAAGAACATGTTGAGCTCAATCAGGCTGCGGTTTTCACCTCAGCTTTTGTAATACATTGTGATTGACTACATTTTTCCTGAAGAAACAACCTATGACTTACACAGTAATTATTTTTTTTTCCAAAGCTTGTACTACTGGGATATATAACAACTAGAAAAGCATGCAGGTTCTTCAGCGATCTACACCATGTCTACAAATAACTTTTACATGTGCTTTTTCTTGTAGAGTTTTCAAACCTTAATTTTTCCCTAAATAATGTGATTATTATTAGATTCTTGGGTTTACTTTTCAAAGAACAAGACAGAATGTACTGTAACTAAGTAGAAACATTAATTTATTTATTATAAGAAAGAATATAGGAAAGAGAAATGAGAAAAAAAATGGAAAGCAAACAGAAATGAATACTTCTTTCCATAATTCAGAGACTTTAATGAAGTTGGAATCGAATCTGTTCTTAATTCCTTCCATTTGTTAAATGCCCACTTCTGTATTCTGATGATGTTGTATTCTGACCAAGTAGAACAGAAGTTGCAACTCAAATCTGAAGGAAATCATTTGAGTCAAAATATGCCCTTTGGTGGAACTCAAAAGAAATTTCTTTTTCACGGTTATTTGCTGTGACTCATTACCATGATTTTTAGCATCCTTGGCCCAGGAGTCACTTGCCTAAGTTAAACGTCAGAAAGATAGATGTCTGAGCCTGAGCTAGTCATGCTAGAATCTCTTTATACTCAGTGGAGAGAAATAGGCTCTGCCAGGGAATGACTGATCTGACCATTTAAACATCTAACTTACAGTTGAGGTACCCTGTCTCAATTTGTGGTGTCTTTATATGCAGTCTTTGTTAGGTGGAGTAATGCTATCCCGTTTTTACAGGTGAGGATATGAAGCAGAAAGACTGCTCCTAGATTTTAGCTGAAAACACAAACAAAAACAAAACAAACAAACATAAAAAATGCAAAACAAAAACACTTTTAAAGAAACTGTGAACACCACAGATCCCTGCCAAGGCACAGCACGAGCTATCTGTACAGCTTTTACAAGCAGGCTGTGCTCAGGCTGAGCTCAGTTGCCCAGAGAGTTCATTTACCCTTCAGTCAGGAGTCATGGCACTGGTTCTTATGTAAACCAGGTCCTCTGGGCATCCATCTGCTTGCCATTCACAAGGACAATAGGAATAGCTCTGGGTGGAAGGGTGCTTACACTTCAGCTAAACACATTTTGGGATGCTATAAACATTGACTGTATCCAAGGTATCTCATGGAGGATATATGCAGGAACAAGAAGAAGGCCCTAGAAGACATTGCCTCTGATAGAAAATACACATTTCTTGATCCCCATACCATGAGAAGCATACTCAGCTCATGCACCTACAAGCTCATAAACCTTTCTCAAGATCACAGACAAAGTGCAACAAGAAACTGGGAACAGTTCCTCTGGGGAAAAGGAAGCAGCTGAATCACTTCTTTACTTTCAGGCATGGTTGTAATTAGTGGAAAGACGCTGAGTTTTCAGTGAGGACAGAATATGACATTAATTTCTTAAGGTAATGTCTAACTACATCTAATAATTGATATATAATATATATTCAATAACACTCTTTCTCACATTTACTATTGCAATTGCCCCAGGTCAGACTTTTTTTTGTCTGGAAGGACAAGATTCACTGAGGATGAAAGACTGAAGAAAGATAATGTAGAGCTCTTGCTCTGTTATTCATTAGAGCATTCACTTTCATAAAGCTTTGAATAGAGTTTCTATAGACAGAGAATTTCCTTATTCTGGCTGCACTGACATCACTGAGAGTTTTGCACTTTTTTTGATGGGGCTAAGAGCTTGCCTTTGCAGTGTATATTTTTCACACTTTTTTCACAAGTTAGAACATCCATTGGCTTCTGGAGAACAGGATTATAATAGTGGTAAGTCAAAATATTTCCCATTCATTTTCAAGTCTTCACTAGAAATAAAGAAAAAATGAAAATGGGAGCTGGGTTACAGAAGATTGATTGATCTGTGTGGCTGCATGATATCTTTGGTAGTGTCTCGTATTTCTTCTCAGTTCTTTATAAACTTGTAAGCTTTACTGTTCTCTTTCTGTGTAGGTCTAGCATCCATTTCTTTATCTTTCTGACCTGAACATGGCAATTAATATTGTTATATATTCTCTCTTTTTGTTGTGTGCCGTCTTGTCTTGTTCATTCTTCAAATTTCCTGGTGTGTTCTCATATCAGTTTCCAAATACCATGTGTAAACAACATATTCCTGTGGGCTTACAATTTTTCCCTGCAATTAATGCTAATGAATGTCCTTTTTTTTTTTTGTTGTTGTAACAATAATCTTAAGGGAGTAAGATGGTTTTGGTCTTGGCTGGGATGTTCTTTTCACTCTTACACACCCATTTGTAGAGATTTGTAAGATTGATATGAATGAAATGTGTAAGCACTTGAAGAAACTGCAGAACAAGGAATTAAAAGAAAGAACTTAGTAGAATAGAATAGTTCAGTTGGAAGGGACCTTCAAAAATCATTGAGTCCCTCTGCCTGACCACTTCAGGGCTAACATGGGGCATTGATCACCTCACTAGGAAGCCTGTTCCAGTGTTTGACCACCCTCACAGTGAAGAATTTGTTCCTAATGTCCAGTCTGAACATCCTCTTGCGCAGCTTTGTGCCATTCTCAAGTATCCTGTCATCTGTTACCAGGGAGAAGAGACCGGCACCGCCCTCTCCACTTCCCCTCCTCAGGAAGTTGTAGGGAGCAGTGACATTGCCAATTAACCTTTTCACCAGCCTAGACAACGCAAGTGTTCTCAGCCTCTCCTCACAGGACATGCCTTCCAGCCCTTTTACCAGCTTTGTTGCTCTCCTCTGGACACTTCAAGTATCTTAACATCTTTTTTTATATTGCAGAGCCCAGAACTGCACACAATATTCAAGATGAGGCTGCACCAATGCTAAAATGCAAGAGCATCACCTCTTTTGACTAGCTGTCTATGCTGTGTTTAATGCAGGCTAAAATGAGGTTTGCCCTCTTGGCTCCCAGGGCACACTGTTGGCACAAGTTGACTGTATTGGTAACAGAGAATATTGGACAAGTCTTTTAAAATAGACTTTGGAAATCAATAGTCTGACGACTAGTTCGTTGTTGCCAATCAAAAGGCACCTGCAAGGTAAGGACTTGACAGAGTTTGTCTCTTTGTCTCTTTTGTTGCACACAATAGTGGCCCTGCTTGGACATGTCTTGGTGCTTGTGAACGTGTGTGAGTCTGTGAAAGGAAATTGCTTAAAGATGCTGTTCAATAAAATCATTTTTTGCTCCCATAGGAAATCCTGCTGAGTTTTGATACACTAATTTTCCTACATAGTAGAAAGTTACCCTGCTTTCCCATTACCATGCAGCACTGCTCACATTATTGCTGAATTCAACCTGAAAGTTTCTCAACAGATTCTCCAGATGCCAGTAGCTGATGGCTGCCTTATTATGGGTCAATTCTCTCACAATGGACCAGATTAATTCCATGTAATTAAGGGAGTGTTGTTAAAATGTTTAAGTCAGAAGCATAATTGCCTGTGACTCCCTGTATACAGATAGGTATCCTCAAAGAGACGGCTATTCAAGTTGGGCGGGTTGAATTCACATCTAGAAGTACCTCTTGTCATTGAATGAATGTATGGTAACTGTTGCCTGTGTTCCTAGCTTTGGTGACCCAGACAAGTGCTGAAGGTCAGGTGGGATGAATCTTAACCAGTAGGTAAAGAGCTCTGCGCTGGATTGTCAGTTAATCTTACTAGGACAGAAAATAGAATAAATGCTGCAGTGACAGGAGGCTTAGGCCTTTCTGCTGTTCAGCTAGAGACATGATTTTGAAGCTTCCGCATACATGCTGAAGGTCACAAACAATCAGTCAGTCAGGAGAATGTTCCTGCTGACCGCTCAGAGCCGGGGAGGTGAATTAGGCTATACATGATAGATGCTTTTGCATGGTATTCATACAAACTAGCGTGATATTGCTATGCAAAGGACAATGGGTTTGTCAAGGCTGAATAGACTTGTCAGTCTTCTTAACAGCACACACACAAAAGAATGTCGTTAAGATAACGCCTGGACCAAAAAGAAGAAAATGGGACCAAGCTGTAGTCAACTACAGCTACCAAGCTTAGGAAGTTCCCAGTCCCTCCTGTGTGGTTTACATATTTTTGATAGGGCTAGAAGAGTTGGTTAAAAGAGTTATTTATGTTGCTCTGAGTATGGTTTTGTCTCTGTGCTTCCTGCTGAAGCTTCTGATTTCAGAAGGTGTTTAAGTTATTTATTTTAAGGCCAAAATGAAACTTGTCCGTGATTCTAAGTGCAGTTCTGTAAACTGTGCACCAATTTTCTTCCCAGAGAGGGCCTGCTCCTCTAAACTTACATGAGTTCAGGCGCTAAGTAGCTCTCATAGACAGGTGAACTATCCCCAGAATAGCTCAGGACCATGATGCAAGATTAATACCTTACCTCCTGACCTTCAGATACTTAAATTAAACACCCAAATTCAGAACTTACATCAATAGTTTGAAATTAGAGCGAATTCTGGCAGTACTTTCAGTAAGAATTTTTATTCTTGAATGCTAGTCCATTACAGATGTACCATATATATATATATTTCTTTTGGACTCTTTTTTTTTTTTTTTTAAATCACCCTTCATTGCTTATGTCTGATTTCCAGGATTTAGGAAATACTATTAACTTCTGAAGTAATACATTAATCAACGAGGCAAATGCAAAAAAAAAGATCACTTTATAGGGAAATAGAATACTAGAAATAGTGCCAGTTATCTGAGAAGCAGTCCATAAGTTTAACATTTAGGCTCCTATGCTCCTTATGGATTTTCAAAACATAAATAATGCTATGTGATCCAGATTTATTTACTACACAAGTGTTCTAAAATCTATTTTATTGGGAGAAAAGAAGTTAGAATGACTTTAATTTACCTTTTCAGATTTTAAAATATGCTTTATTATGTATTTAATTTTTATGGTTCAGTTTTTCTGCATGTTAATACTTGCTTTCAGGTTCTATAGTTGCTGACTTGTCATTTCTCTGGTGGCTTATCATAGAATCATAGAATATGTGGAGTTGAAAGGGACCTACAAGGAACGTTGAGTCCAACTCCTGACTCCACACAGGACTGCCTAAAAATTAAACTATATGTCTGAGAACATTATGCAAATGCTTCTTGAATTCCAGCAGGCTTGGTGCCATGACCACTTCCCTGGGGAGCCTGTTCCAGTGACCAACCACCCTCTTGGTGAAAAACCTTTTCTTAATATCCAATCTGGTTTGTCTACTGCTTTCTTCTTGAGTTTGTTTCTGCTCATAGTCAGAGTGTTTTAGTCCTCTGTGAACAGAGGGAAGGAGAACTGAGAGAAGAGCAGTAGAAAGAATGCAAGGAATAGAAACTTACTGGGGCATTTAAAGATAGTATTTTAAGAGGCAATGTATTTTAAAGAAAATGTAGTTCTATAGGATCATCCTCTCACATAGGCTGATCCTCATACAGAGCTGCTTGAAAAAAAAAAATGGTAGTAAACTTCACATCAGAAAACAGAGCTGCACCAAAATATGCTGTATGCTGATTTTGTTAAACTTTTGTTTTAGATGAAGACTTTAAAAACAAACAAACAAACAAAAAGGAAAAAAAAAAGGAAAAAAAAGTGTCCTATCTTAACAGTTTTTGTATTAAATACTTCATAATTTAGAATGACTTTTCAGTATTTTGGATTCTTTTTTTATACTAACTATATCATGTGATGGAGCACATTAAAAAGTTAAAACGAAAAAAACAGGTTGTCGTGCCAGTACAATAAAACACAATAAAACCAGACTGGTCACCTACAATGTATGGATTTGCAATTAACCTGTTAAGAGAATAACCACCCTCCTACCCTAGTTCTGCATCACAGTCAAGAAAGTGTAAAGCTAAGTGCTGTTATACTCCAGCATCTGTTTGCCCTTGTGCTACGGGCTACAGAAAAAAAATACAAAAACTTTTCACAGTGTTCTTTATCTTATGTCATTATCCTTATGCTGCCTTAGGTCATTAAAATAAATGTTTGGTGCTTGGGTCCATTTATTCCATTGTCAGTGATGAATGTACCTGCTTGATTTAATTTTGTATGCATTTTATATCACCCATTGTATGTTTTGAGGTTTATTAAATAAGTACTCCATCTTCTTTCTAGAGCTGTAAGCATGATATCTTTTTTATTTTTTATTCTTTTATTTTCAACAATCTTATTTTAAAAACCATGCCTTTTGCTTAGTAAGTGGTGAGTACTAAGTTAAAGCTAAGTGTGCTGTTTTGTTACTACTTGTGCATAGTTTTTTATGGTCTCCATGCAGAGGGGAAGGTCAAAATGTCTTACATGTCAGGAAAAGTTAACTTGGACTCATTCCTTCTCATTTTCTGGCCTCTTTTCTGTGCTTCCCATAACATTTTGATTTGAGAGGGCTTCTACCTCTCTTTTCATTTCTCCCAAATTCTATTCAATCTGTGCTGTTTCAGCCAACTATGTCCTGAAAATTTCTTAGTTTTTTTTCACTGAGATCAATTTTTTTCACACCTTGCCAAAATATACATGGAGGCAGGTTACTGAACAGGAGTTAAGTTAACCTATGATGCTCTGCTGAGAAAGAATAAGACAGTGCTCTGTTGAACCCCCCAAAGCTACCTCTTTGGTTCATTTTCTCTCTAATAACAGCAGAGAACCATGTGAGTCCCCTTATCCAGGCAGCTTTAAGTGGTCCCTGAGCTGGGAGACAGATACACACACCTGAGGCTGTTTATCCACTTTGCCTACCTCCCCATTCCCTACCTATCCCCCTAAATGTAACATCACTTATCTCTGTTAGATATAAGGTAGATCTGATTTCCGTTCCGGACTTGGCAAAACAACAATTGCATCAAAGAGCACATTGCCAGTATTTAACCTTAACTACAGTTTGTCAACATTTTACCAGGCTGAAAATTGAATTAATGTCCTAGGATTGCCATTGGGATTGTACGGAGTTTTCTCTCTACCATGGAAGAGCAAAACAGACAGTTTTAAAATTATGTGCTGCAGCATACTTATACTCCAAACACATTAGTAATTCAGAGATGCTCAGTAGATGTGTAGGTGGATATATGCATAATGTAGACTGTACAAAAAATCTGCTAGACCATGCTTCTAACTCAGTGTCCAGGAAATTCTTCCTGATGCTCACCTTGTTTGGCATTTCTTTAAAATATGACCTTAAGTGGAGACTGTATACAGGTTTATGCCTTTACAAAGTCCAGCAGTAATGACAACTGCTTCTTGTCAGGGAGGAATTATTCTTCTTATTCCATCCCAAAAGATTATTCCCTGTATTGCTTTCTTGTTTGTGAGCTGTTTTTCCTGAATCCTTCTAACTCTTTGACATCTTCATTTAGTATCATTTGATGTGAAGAGGTTAGAAATAAGGTAAAATCTCATCCAAAAAAAAAAAAATGCATAAAATAATTCCTGTAGGAAAAATACCCTTCATCAGAACCACTGAAATGTAAGAAAGTTCTCTGAAAGATGTACTGTCCAGAAAGACCTGATATTGAACAGCAGCCTGCATCTGTCCTGGCAGTACATTGTGGTGAAAGCAAAATCAATTTCAAGCTGCATAAGCACAGCTATTACAATAGCCAGCTGGGAAATGACGTTATTTCTATGTGATCCTTCTGAGATCACACCAGGAACACACTATATGCAGTTTCTATTAATAAATATATGGGCTCACCAGACAGATAAAGAGATAGATGATTCAAAATGTAACTCCAGACTTGAACAGACTCCAAAGCTTATTACAGTTGCAAAGTATTTAGACCACTTTTGCTTCCCACTTGCTTTCAACTTCACACATCCTTGCAGTTCCTGATCTTCTTTTCACTTAGCGTTAAAAACACCAAAATATTCTGGGAGAAGCTGTTGTTTTAATAGAAGCAGANTATATATATATATATATATTTGGAGGAACTTCAGTGCTTACAGCCCAAATCTTGTGTGCATATACAAACTGAACTGAAATTCTGATTACTGTAGCTCACCCATCTGCTGAGTGGGTCACCTGCTAGTCTTACTGGAGAGTTATTTAATAAGCTGAGAAAACAGGACCAAAATCATATTTATAGATTTTTTTTCTTTACTTATTTCCATAGAAATGTTCTGGCAAGGCTATAATTCTTAAAAATCATTGCTTAAGATAACATTTCAGATATTTAATAATACTTTGAAAATTTTCATTCCTGTTGGCTCCACTTCAGGTTTCTTTTGTTATATACAGAAATATCTTAGATTCATTTACCAGCTGTACTACATGGTCATTTTATGTGAGTTTATCTGGGAAAGTGACAACATTGCTGATATTTCTGATTAGTGAGAGCATCTTGCTTTGACAGATGTTTGTATTTTGTGTAAGGTTGTAAACATTTTGAGAAAACTGCAAACCTGAACTCATATATTACCAGCAAACAATATTGTGATCAGCAAATGATATTGTGACATTTGCTCTGAATGAGGTATCATTTTGATTTCTCATTTGAATAACCCTCACCTTATGGATAGCAAAATAGCAGGCAAGTATTAGGCAGTATTGAAAGATGTTGTAATTAAACAAACAGCTTTTAAAAAGGAAGAAAAGAATGTTGTTTGTACAAAGCACAAGAGTGCTGACTTTTGAAAGATAAGTTTAACTTTAAAATGTCTTTAAGTTATTTGGAGAGATTTGCAGGCTTACAGGTCTGAGGAGTACCTAGCAAATGTCTAATAGCTAGCCCAAGCAATTTTTATGCAGTACACAATTGCCACAAGTTGTGAGCATTTTATTGCAACCCCAGTCAGCAATTTGAATTAGACATCCGTCCCATATAGTGCTCTGTTTGTCTGGATTACTCTCCAGATGAGGTGTTCAGACAGACTTGTACATTTATCAGCTCTGCAGGGACAGCTCAAGAAGAAGGAAAAAATGAAAAGTACTAGTTGCGTGATCAGAGTCCAAATTCTGCAAAATATGTTTTGTTGGACGTTTCTGTCAGTGTGTCACAACATGTCAGCTCTCCTGATGAGATACAGCTACTGGAAGCCCTCATAAAGTGTCATAAAGGTCCAAATGGTAACTTATTTTTTCTTTATCAGAAGAAATATCGGGTGGCCAGAAGTTACTGTATGGTAGGCTAAAAGACAGGTCTGTTTTCCAGTTATCAAGCAAGAGCTGCTAGTTTCTACACATCGGCACTCTGACCTAACACAAAATATTTTATTTCTACTGTTAACACCATTCAGAGATCACTAAAGTTGTCCTTTGCAGATGCTCCCTTCTGAGGATATTGGCCAAAAGAGATAAGCAGGAGTCAGAGGTTTGTGTTTATACCTTCAGAATGGTCTTCTGCAGCCAGTGGTGCAGGGCAATGTGAGGTTCAGGATTTGGCCTTGCCACTGCCTTAGCCAAGAGAAAATTTACGACAGGACCCAGAGCCTTGGGATAATCTCTGTCAGCACAAGGGAAGGAGCAGTTTTCCCTGTAAGGAATACAAAGACATTATCTTTTCTGAGAAGTAATATTCAGGGAACCTCAGTTTAAGTGTTGAGATGGATGGCCTTTGTGGACTTGTAAGACATACTTGTCTTGGTATGGAAGGAATACAAATAGTTGGACTTCTAATTAAGAAAAATGTACAACAACTCAGTTCAAATTTAAAACAGATTCTCAAATTACATCTTTTCATAACCTGTGGGGGGAAAAAAAAAAAACTTCCTCCTTTCCTCTCCTTCCCTTCCCCTCTAAATAATAGTTTAACATAGCCCGATGTATTTATCTATTAAAAGGTTTAATAACAGCAAACTTCATTCAGTTACACCAAAACAAGAATCTTCTTCACTGTCATACTTATTATCTTTATCGATAAGACAATTAATATCATAGCAGGTGAATTACAACAATAACAGAAGAGAAAAAAAACGCAGAATCTTTTTTTTTTTTCCTAGTAATTCAAAATATTATGTTTGTAGGTGAAATTATACTGTCACAAACATCTGATATCTCTGCCTTTTGTCAATGACAGACAGTAGTTATGAGGAAAGGATACTAAACAAAACACTCTAGATTCTCTTCTGTAACTCGTATTGTATAAAGGCATGAGTGTGAGTACAAAATGCTTTCATAACCTGTTCATCATCTCGCCTTTGGGGTTTGTTCTGCTGACAAAGGTTGATACTTTTTTATTATTATTTTTTTGCTATGGATTTTCAAGTGTTATTATTGTCAAAGAAAATCATTGCTTTTAATGGAACTTCAGAAAAAAAAATCTTTCAAATATATTTTATTGTTGAATGTAAAACAAACTGAAAATATATCACAATTTCTTAAATTCTAATTACTTTTTTTTTTTTTCCTCTCAATTATGCTTCACTTTCTGCAGATGCAATGGAACAGGAAAAGCTAAAGTAACATTCAAACAAAATCTTTTATTTACTTATTTATTTATTGTCTTCCAGAGGCAAAAAGCATGGTGATTTTTTTCTTTTTATATTGTATTTAGAAGTCCTTGAAGACAAAGTCCAACCTAATGACTATATTGTCTTGCATGGGACTGTTTATCTGATTGTGACACTCAAGAGATTTCTCCATGGGAGATCCCTATGGCTTTAAATAAACAGTTATTACTGTATTACAGCAGTTGTGTACAGGTATGTATGAAACACAACAAACCGAAGTTAGCAACTGCTGATGCAGATAGGCAGAGAATTTGCTGATTTCCCTGGTTGGCTTCTGCTTTGTTTTAGGTGTATTTGTCAGGATCTGAGAAAGTAAACAGAAGAAAAATCCACCATCTTTGTTGTCCATATTTTACAGTGTACAATAGGATATGTCTACAGAGAGAGATGCAAACAGAAGAATGTTCCTTCTCACATTCTGAAGAGTTTATTAGATTGCCACTGAGATATGACACTGTGGCGATATGGCTGCTGGGCCAAAGTTCACACATCTCTGATCAGCTTAAATACTGGTAAAATAGGATGGCATCTGCCTGCACCCATCCGGTACCATATATCCTAAGCCCTGAACGGCCTGGTAATTATTTCATTGAAAGTCACTTATCAAATTAATCCCAAGTAAAAAGGAGATTTCTGTCTGGTAAAGATGCCAGGCCATTGTTAAAGACTTTGAGAGGAACCTCATATAAATTCATAGTGAAAGCTTTCTTTTCTTGCATATACATAATGCTACAAAATATCATCAATCTCTCTGTTAGCAATAAAAACTCAAACCTTGATTTAGTTTCCTTCTCATAGCCTTTTCGTGCCCTTTCAGACTTCCCAGATGTTGAAAACATTCTCATGCAGGAGGTAAATATTACAGCCAAAGAAGACCTTTCTGGGGTCAAGTACACAACCTTTTATCTACTGGGCATTTTACTATGTGCAGACACTTTCAAAGACATGCATAGACAATTTATGAGTCCCGATGAATCTCTGCTAGTTAGGCATCAGGCACTCATCAACTGGGAGGGGAGGTGTCAATTTCCATGGCACCTGGGCTAATCTTCCATCTTGCTGAATTGCCATCTTCCAGCCCTCTGTTTTTTGTTTGTTTGTTTGTTTTCTTTCTCAGGTTTTCGTAACTCTTTCTGTAGGTGTTTTTCTCTGGAGGCCTTCAGCTAATAACTACTATTACTCAAGCCAACAATTTCACCTCTTTGTTTTTGTTTTTCTGAACTTTTATGGCTTTAACATTTTTTATTTACAATCCAAGAACAGATTTTTTCCTCTAAAGTCAATACAGTGTCACATACAAAACTGCCCCCTGAGTCACAGACACCTCTGACAAAAATATCTTAGGTCTCTCATGTATCGCTGGACATTTTATGTTTAGGCATCTGAGTTGAATGAGGATTCTCTTCCTGTATACTCTCACCCTTCCTTGTCCACACATCACTAGTCTGCAAAGCTCGGAGAGTATCTTTGAAAATGTATCTAACTTTGAAACTTGAGTGGGAGGTGGAAGCTTTGAGCAGGGGGCTGGACCGGGTGACCTCCAGAATTTCCTTCCAACCTAAATTGTTGTATGATGGATGTATGATATACTTGTGAGCTGCAAGTGATGCTTATAAGCTGAATTTGGCTTTCCAAGTTGGCATAAGTAAGGCCAAGTGCCTGGGATAACAAGGTTAAGTGCCGGGTTCTGCACTTGGGGCACAACAACCCCAGGCAGTGCTACAGGCTGGGGGATGAATGGCTGGAAAGCTGTCTGGCAGAGAAGGACCTGGGAGTATTGGTTGATAGTCGGCTGAATATGAGCCAGCAGTGTGCTCAGGTGGCCAAGAAGGCCAACAGCATCCTGGCTTGTATCAGGAACAGTGTGGCCAGCAGGACTAGAGAAGTGATTGAAGCCCTGTACTGGGCTCTGGTGAGGCCGCACCTCAAGTCCTGTGTTCAGTTTTGGGCCCCTCACTACAGGAAGGACATCGAGGTGCTGGAGCGTGTCCAGAGAAGGGCAACAAAGCTGGTGAGAAGTCTGGAGAACAAGTCTTACGAGGAGCGGCTGAGGGAGCTGGGGTTGTTTAGCCTGGAGAAGAGGAGGCTTAGGTGAGACCTTATTGCTCTCTACAGGTACCTTAAAGGAGGCTATAGCGAGGTGGGGATTGGTCTCTTCTCCCACGCACCAGGTGATAGGACAAGGGGGAATTGGTTAAAGTTGTGCCAGGGGAGGTTTAAGTTAGATATTAGGAAAATCTTCTTTACTGAAAGGGTTGTTAGGCATTGGAATAGGCTGCCCGGGGAAGTGGTTGAGTCACCATCCCTGGAGGTATTCAAAAGATGTGTAGATGTGGTGCTGAGGGACATCGTTTAGTGGAGGACTTGGTAGTGTCAGGTCATATGTTGGACTAGGTAATCTTGGAGGTCTTTTCCAACCTAAATGATTCTGTGATAAGTTGTTTATTCTGAGTCTGTCCTATCATAAACTGAAGTTCAAACCATCTCTTTACAGATCTTCCCAAGTTTCCAAGGCAACAGTATTTTACTGCTAGGACCAAACCCTGATTTTCCATGCTACAGCCAGTGCAGTCTATATCTGGTACTGGACTGACTTGCCTTAGTGCTTGTATGCAAAGACTGTGTGTTGCACAGGCAGTAAGACCAGGCCCCACATCATATGCCTAGTGAATCTGCTCTGCCTGTGGACGTGAAACAGCATCAGTATGAAATGCCAGGTCTAGCCTGTGCAAATGGACCTGTATGTTCACAGTTCTGAGGGCTTCTGGTACCCTGAAGAGATCCTGAAGAACAAACTGCACTTTGGCCCTCATCAAAATCAGGAGAGTCCTTTGATCAGTTCAGGACATGAGACTCTAGTCTCAGGCTAATAGCAGCAGCAAAGTAGCAAAGCCATCTTTTTTGTTGATAGCATATCCAGACAATTTTGTATTTCACGTTGCGTGCAATGGATTTGATAGCACCATGCCTACAGTAAGTGTCACCTTGCTCAAACTGAGAACAATTTAGCAGAACATTTACCATTTAGTAATTGTCTGAGATAACCTGTTTTTGAAGAATTATATATTTTTCTTGTTGTCTGGTGTTACATAATGTCTCTGCTTTTATGTTACAGGCCCCATGAGTAGGGATTCAGATAAACACCTGTGGTAATAATGACTAAATTGGATTCCTGGCTTTGGTCTTTAGCTAGTTTAAGTTCTTTAGGAACATCATTCCATAACATTAAGGTGAATGGGAGCCTTACCTCCAATTTCAAAAAGGGATGTGATCAAGCTGCATTAAGCTGCTGGAGAGATGGACATGGCAAGGAAGAAATAAATTAACTTAAAGAGCACCTCTCAATATCAGTCAGATTTCTCTCAAAATATTGCACCATTCAGAACTATTTAGGATGAGAGGGTTGTGACTTTGACATTTTAGTTCAGCCCTCAGCTAGGTAACTTGCCACTGACTTGAAAGGAAAGAATCACCTATAAAACATGGGATTTGAAGAATATTGCAAGCCAGTAAGTGTTTTGTGAACAAGTGTGTGCGTGTTCCTCTTGGATGTGGTAATGATTTCCCAAATTCAGAGGCAGAATTAATGAGCTATAAGGTGGATGTTGTGAACAGAGTGAAATTGTATGATGACCTTAAATTATGATCAATTTTCTAGGTTTCTCCTTGAATTTGAGACTCTAGGCACTAAGTACTGTAATTAAATCCATCCGAATAGGTTTCAACATGTTTGTTTGACTCTGTACTATGGTCGATTTTCCACAGCAGATTAGGGTAATAACTTTTTTTAATATTATGCTTTCAGATTGCCAACTGTTCACTCTAATAGTAACATGTAATTGACTTTCCTGAGGATCACCTCCTTTAATCACTGAGCATGTGTGATTTTTGTATTGGCTGAGTGTGTAGGCAGTTGGTATATCAGCATCCAAACAACAGTTTCCTTTGAAATGACAGAAATGTTGCCTTCTTTTGGCACAGTAGTGCACACAGTGATTCAACACAAATGACACAACGTAAATTGACAGTGAGTGTTATCCAAGAGAACACAGCCCCTTAGAAGTGTTTGGAAAGTTTTTCTTATTATTCTTACTCTCACACTTTATAGGCATTCTTTTCAAACACATTCCCCACCAAAGCCACAGTTGTTACATTACAAAATAAAGGAAAAGAAGAAATATAAAATGATTAAAGTATAGTATATGGAAGGAAAAAAAAAAAAAAAGCAAATGTAGTCCATCAGGTTTCTAATAAAAGGACATCTATTGCTGCCTTCAGTGAAATGCAAAGAAGTGAGATTTATAGTTTCTTTGCATCTCTCTCCTAACAACACCATCACACAGGCCATCCGAGAGTGGATAAATATAAAGCAGGGAAAAAAAAGAATAAAATAAAAGTAAAACTCCAAAGCACCATGCAGTGCAATTAGCTAAATCTGGTTTAAATCCTATTCTTGGCTACCTTGACTTAGGACAAGAAAGAAAGATATATGTTCACAATGAAAGTAGGGAGAACAGCCATAGAGCAAGTTAAGTGGATAAATATTCGGAACAGTTCTTTGAATACTAAATGTTTGTCTGTAAATTTTCTCAGTTCAGGAGAGGTCTGCCAGCTACAATACATACAAATACAAGACAAAAATCTGATCTCACATTAAGATGATCTGTTGCAAGGTTAGTAGAGTGTCAGTGAGACAAGAACAGCAGTGTGACATCCATCATAACATGGTTGTTGTACTGGGCACAGAAGAAAACTACTCAGAGGACCAAGAATGTCTCAGAATTCCCTGCTCAGCTTTCTGGAGTATGAAAGTCAAATTCCTGATCAGATACTTATTTTCCTTGGCCAAGAAGAATGTATTCAGGCACAAGAAATGGAATATTTCTCAATGGAATATAGAGAAAATAATGTTGCATCAGAACTGACAGTAGCTGGGAATGGGAGCACTTGCTAGAAGGATTTGCTCAAGATTTCTCAGCAACATAAATAAAGTTTAATTCTGTATATGTACCAAGCTCGTTTCTGTGTTACAGCAAGCAGTATCCTCCAAAGAGATTCAGGGACCCAAGGCATTAGCAGGCTGCCTATTCAAAATAAAATGTAACTGTTGTCTATGTCCAGCTTCATTTTGCACCTCCATCTCTTTGCTGAACACAGATGCCAAGTCTGTCTGAGACATAGCATTCTTGATGGGTAAGGAGGAGGGCCCCAGATCAGCTTCTTGTCTGGAGCTGGTCTGGCTTGTCTGAGGCAAGATTATCTTTTATGACAATCTAAATCTTGGTGATTTTCATCAGAACTGTAGCTTTTTAGCTCAGCCTTGACCTACATCCTTCCAATATCTAGCAGCTTTCCATTTCCCCCTTCTCTGAAGGAGTCACAGTAACATCTGTGATAACTATTTGAGCACCTCCATATAGTGATAACTATTCGCGGACCTCTATCCACAAAGTTTGTATAAGAGATAAGCAGAAGCAAGCTGCTCAACTCCCCCCTTGCCCAAGGCTGGTGCCTATCAGTGACACTAACAAGTCTGACTATTCTCTACACTTGGATCCGGGCTATCAGGCAGGCAGGGGGTCTGTGCTGGTTCCCCCAGGGGGACTTGTGACTCTGGTGTGCACAAAGGATGAGTGTGTGAGTGCATGCATGTTTGTGGCGAGCTTCAAGCTGGACTAGCTGGTGAGTAGGCGACCTGTGAAGTGGGGGTTGGACCAGATAATCTCCAGAGATCACTTCCAACCTTAATCATTCTGTGTGATTCTGAGAAATTCAGAGATCTAAGCAAAGACAGTAAGCAGAATCTGAGTTTATGTTCATTCTCCATATCAGGACTTCAATCTAAATTTGAGCTTTATGCTGAAGCATTGCACTAGCGTATATTTGGGATTAGATAACCATCCATGTCCTTCACCTGCTGGGCAACATTAGGAAATGTTGCGAACATTTGTCAGAAGCAGCATGGAAAAACTAGTATGGGAACTAAGGTCATTAGGCAGCAGCTGAGTAGTGTTTTGAGGAACTCAGGGCATGCAAAGGAGGATGAATATGTATCCCAAAGTTTGAGTCTGAGGTGCTTGCTTAATCTTCTCCTGGTCTTCAAGGAATCACTAGCTTTAACATCCTCAAGTGCTAAAGTTCCCCTCTACTCATCATTGGTGAGGCCACACATGCAGTGCTATGTCCATTTCTGGGCCTCCCAGTATAAGAGAGACCTGGACATACTGGAGAGAGTCCAGTGTACGATCACCAATATGATGAAGGAATTGGAGCACCTCTCTTATGAGGAGAGGCTGAGGGAGCTAGGACTGTTCAGCCTGGAGAAGAGAAGGTGCAGGGGTTGCCTATATCATGTCTATATCTATCAGGTCTATAAGTACCTGAAGGGAGGTGCAAAGCAAGCAGAACCAAGCTGTTTTCAGTGTTGCCCAGTGACAGGTCAAGAGGCAATAACTGGAACACAAGAGGCTCTGTCTGAACATCAGGAAACATTTTTTACTGTTTGGTGACTGAGGTTGCCCGGAGAGGTTGTGGAATCTCCCCCCCCTTGTAGATCTTCAAAAGCTGCCTGGACATGGTCCTGGGCAACCTGCTCTGGGTGTCCCTGCTTGAGCAGGGGATTGGACAAGATGACCGGCAGAGGTCCCTTCCAACCTCAACCGTTCTGTGATTCTGTGATAACAATTAAAGAATAATCTTGCTTTTGGTTTAAAGCAGCTTTGTTCTCGTGTTGTTATGTGGTTATAAAGTTGTATAGTCTCATGTAGCTAAATAGTTGTTCTCATCCAGGTCTCCTCTGTTTGGTAAAGGAGGAGAAAAGCTGGTGTTGAGTCATGAAAGTGGCTTTTTGTTTTGTTTTTATCATTAGAGTCCTATCAGGAATTTTGTGATAAGGATAGTAGGAGGCAAGCAACACAATTCCAGTAGTCCACCCAGGAATGAGGTCATGTATAGACAAAGATAAAACTGATGATCTCAGAACTAAATGGGAGAACTGCTTTTGTTTCACAGATGTAAGTTTTCTGGTTGGCCTCCAAAGCTTTAAAGAGTATTTTTCCTGAAGATAAAAGATCTTCTACTACAGATGGTGCTTTTTAACCTTCCTAAGTCCTTGTATATCTGTAATAAAACTCTGGCAGAAACTGACATAACACTTCCTAGGAGGGCAGCTGGATTCTTATTGTCACACTTTTTCCATTCACCACTTGGAAGTTTCGGGTTAAGCAGTTTTTTGCCAGTTTGTTGATACAACAACAGACTAGAAACAAATTTCTTTTATGGTCTATTTATGGTATTAATTTATTCATGAGGATGATTTTGAGCTATTAGCAAGTTTATGCCTTTAAGACTGTTATATAAATTATATATACCTATCTATATATATGTAAATTTGTGAGAAAATGTTTTCCTCACTGTCTGCTATTTTTTGCTGTGACCCATCATTTCCACCTGAACTTGATCCCAAACCTACCTAAGATCTAGAAGAAGGAAAGGAAGGAAAGGAAGGGAGGAAAGGAAGGAAAGGAAGGAAAGGAAGGAAAGGAAGGAAGGAAGGAAGGAAGGAAGGAAGGAAGGAAGGAAGGAAGGAAGGAAGGAAGGAAGGAAGGAAGGAAAGAAGGAAGGAAGAAAAAATGGTGGAAAATATGCTTAGGCAAAGACTTTCAGGCTGTGAAATAATGGACGTAAGAAATTACTTAGAAAGAATGCAGCACTTGGAAAATCAAATTAGAAAGACAGTGAAATATATTTCTTGCATGAAAACATTTTGAGAAGAAATAAAATGGCTCAAGTGAGAAAAATGTAATGAAGAGAAGCATAATTAATTATTTAGACAAACCAAAAGAAAATCAAAGTAAAATATATGGGGTCCTTCGATGTGAGTAATTTATTTATAAACAGACATATGTTCTGAGACTGTCCACATAGGATTTGTAAAACCGTATCTTATTTAGTAATATTTAGAGTCCAAATAAAAAAACACATGAAGCAGTTTAATCTCTGGTTCTGTGCAAGCACACTGTTGAATACAGACATCTTGGCTTTACCTGGGAATTCTGCTTGTGTTTCACTTTGGGCCAAGACTGCAAAGCCTCAGACAGTAGCAGAAGATTTTGTTGTTTCTGAAATTTCAGTGCTTTGTAGTAAATGTATCCAGACATAATTTCTGAGACAAGGTAATATTATTTGACATAGATGTGAATATATTTTCATGGATTATTAATGTTGTGTGAATATTTTAAGTGCAGTATGTAGGCGCTAAATTTAATTTTCTCCAGTGTATATAAGACAGGTGGAGTTGGTAGTGTTTTCTTCAAAACTGATTAACTTAAAATTGGAATTTTCATTCAGAATGCAGCTTGACTATCCTTTGTGATGTTGAGATCATGCATGACATATAAATGGAGCAAACTGGAAAGAGCTGATGGACATCCATTAGCATGAATTCTGAATCACTGATTCTGTAGCAAGCAAGGATGGATGCAAAGAACAAGGGCTCCTAAAAGAAGACTAACATCCCATCTAGTAACAGGAGACCCCTTCTACCTTACTTCTTTTGGAGGCCCCTTCATTGCTAGTGGAGATTAAGGGTGGGGGAAATTGGTTGGTTCTCTGATGTAACAATCTATCTGAAGGAACAGGAGAGAAATTGCCCTACTAATAATTTTAAAATTTTATAGTGCAGGGGGCACACAGTTGTTCAGTCAAACCCTCACTGGGAAAGGAATAAAGTCACTAAGACCAGTACCAGGTTTGCCTGAACTGTGCATTGGATGTCTGAGACCAGACATACACAACAGGAAGAAACCCTTGTCCATTAAAAGAGTTCCCCAAATCCTCTTCATTATACTAATTTGTATAACACAGGGTCTTTACATTTCAAGTGCAGAAGTACATGTCTTAGTCTACAGGACTTGGTTACAGAATCCTCTTAAAAGTATGTTTTATATGCTTATATGCTTGGGGTTAATATCTTCTTTAGAGAGTTTTCCATGCCCTCTGTCTGATATGAAATATGTAGATAAAATTTTATTGTAGACATTTTTGAAATGTTCTTGATCTTTCTTTCCACCTCATTCCATGATACATGGTCCTTTCTCAACTCACCTTTTCTGTTTCTCATACTTATGTCTTAAGCCCCATTCCTTAAAAATCACATTATATTTCTGATGACTAACATAATACAATTAACTGGATATGAATTCAAACTTCCTGAGAAGCACATCCGGAGATTCAAATTAACTTTTCTCATCCTTTTTTGATCTTTTTTTTTTTTTTTTTAAGGAATCTTTTAGGCAATATAACATTTTATCTTATCATAAGTGGCAACCCCAGTTTGTTGTCTGCAGTTTTAGTTGCATCCGTAAGTTATGTTGACTTTGAATGAAGTACCAGAAGCAGCCTGCCTGTTAACAAAGAAGTTAATGGAGCAATTTTCCCAGAATATAGAATTTTACAACGTTGTCATTTTCAAGAACATATTTTCAACTCCATGTCTACTCTGACTTAGTAACATAATTGCAATGACAATCCCCCTTCGAGCTGAAAGATTATAACTAAATGTATATGCTTCAGTACATATACAGAGGGGCTTGTTAAAGGCAGAGTAAGATCACATTTCATTCTGATATTTTTTGATTAACATATTCCCCTTGGCTCTGATGTGTTCTGCTTTTGTGTGTCTGTGTGACACAGTTTTATTATTTTAACAGTGATTTTTGTTATTTAGCTGACAAAAATATTCTACCTTTTTTTCCAATCAGTGAAGAGTGATTTTTCAGGAATATTGTAATCATGCTTACAACAGACCAAGCTTATGACAAAATAATTGATTACCTGATTTTTATCATACTGAGAGGCTATTGAAATATTCCAGTGTATTGATTAAGGACTCAACCTTTCTGTATAACACAGATTGTTCATATTTCTGGCCTCCGGCCAGCACAATATGCAATAAACCAGAGAAAAACAAACAAAATTATTTTTAAATTAAGTTGTATATTGATTTTTATTCTTATTACATTTACTGGAAGGAGGAGGGGAACCTCATATGTTTTGTCTCCCTCAAGGAAACACAACCGATAACTGTATAGTTTTAATTTGGAAGTGAAGTGGACATATTTGTTTTGTTATAGGTATTGAGGAACACCAACACCAGCCTATATCACAAGGATGGGAAAGCACATGTGATGCAGAATGGCACATGAGAAGGTTGAGACATAGCAAAGATAAAAATAATAATTTCTGAACAAACTTTCAAAAGTAGTGCTAGCTAACAGTGGGCTAACTCCTCTCTGAGGTATGCTGTTTGCTGCTGGGAAGACAGCTGTCCATCACAAGCATTAGGTTTGGGGCGATTTTCACCACAGTAACATCAGCATGAATAACCGTTGGATGTGACTCTAACCTGACATCTTCATTACTTTGAATGACCTTTGAATTAGGTAGCATGGCCCAGTGTTTAACATTTCAGAGTAGTCCATGTAGGGCGTGTCATTGCTGAGATGATGAGTGAGCCAGACCAGACGAAGGACGTGGGGAGGTACTGCATTGTTAGACTGCTGCCCAACACATGGGTTGGGGAAGATGCAATGACTGCAGCAGCTGCAGCACTCCTGGGACTCCACGCACCAGTGCTAGGGGCTGGAAGTGTGCAGAGAAAAGTCTGCACGGCTCTGGCTCTGCTGCAAATGCTTGAGATGTTTTTGTCACATCTGATAGGTAAGAAGGTGTTACGTGCTGGAGTGTCATGCTGAGAGTGAGACTTGATTGCGTGCACTTGCCTTCCCTAAAACAAGTTATCTTGGTTTTCTCTGTTCTGAGGTACCCAGTTTAAAACCTACTCAATGTGTACATAACGAAAAACACAACTTTTTCAAACTAAGATACTGAGCCCCTAAAATCCCTTCAAAGCAGACACTGCAATAAAATGCTTTAAAAGGTAGATTAAATATTTAAAAATTATCTCTGTTTTATTTTATGGATTCAAATTAGCAAGGCACCTTAGCCTAAGCATAACTTCAAGCATATTTAAAATTGGATATGTGTTTAGGTGTCTTTTTGAATTAAAGTCCTTCCAAGGAATTTGACAGAAATTATAATAATTATATGGCATTAGAAATTGAATACCCAGTACTATCTCTATTTAGACTTAAAATTATATCTGATTTCCCCTTACTTCAGATTTCCAGTTATCTTCCTTTTAGCTACAGAGGAGATGAAATAAGGATCTCTGGATGTATTCACAGAACATTTCAGTCTGTCCATGTTATTGAATACATGATTATCCAAATGTAATTTACAAAAGAAAAAGTTCAGACTTTCAATAAATTTAGGATAAATTGCAGGTTTCATTCATTTATTTATACCACAAGAAAGTGTTAATGTAGAATTGGCTGGGAAATAATTAAAAAAAAAATGTTTACAAAAGGTCCTTGAAATACTTCTTTAAATTGATCCACCAGACCACTTTAATAAATTGACATAACACACAGACATAGAAATTAAAACTGCATTCTTGTCTAGGGAAAAAAAGTCGTGGCTCTTTCTAGACATCTTTCTCCTACTTTGTGAGAAAACAAAACAAAACACACACACAGACACACAGACATAAAAACATATAAACAGTAAGACAGACATGTATTTGAAGATCATTATGACATATAGGAGTGTATAGTTTAGAAATGATTCACGATGATAGGGAACATGGATGAAACAAGAATTCTTCTCACGTTTGAAAAGGCTGATGTGTTAATCTCGCTTGCTTAAATAAAATTCTCCGATTAAAGCAAAACCCCAGGGATACCAATGATGTATTGACTAAGAGAATGAAAGCCTTGCCTTCCAGGCAGAGTAATATGGGTATTTATTAGCCAAATGAAAACTTTTTTCTTTTTTCTTTTTCTTTTTTTTTTTTTTTTCCTTAATTAATGATGGGTAGCCTCCTAGGAAGATGAATGATCAAATGATGATGTAGACTCTTCACTCACAATATTCTACCATCTGAGAATATTCTCAAGTACAATAAGAAAGTTTTCCTCCTTGTTTTTTGGGGGGGCTAGAGTGAGGTGAAAACGTCAGAGAAATAGCATTGGTGTGCATCTCTGCAGACGATTTTATATTCTGTTTGTTCTGGCATGGAAGAGGAATAAAACAGGATTTTTCCCCATAGAATTTCTTATGTTTATAAATGTATAATTAAAAGAAATCCAAGAAATGCCTCTATACTTCTCCTATGGATCACATTTAATGGAGAATTGATCCAGCTTTTAAGAAAGTTCTAAAATGAGAGCTTTTCCAATAAAAGCAAAATCTGTGGTCTTTCCCTGAATGGTAAACAATAGAGGCTGTAATGATTCATCCACTCTTCAGTTTTATTATTGCCTTCCAGCTTCCAATCTAAAAACTCTTAGCATCATAATTACCTCTTTTGGCTTTTGCAAAATGTCACAGCTCCTATTTAGCCAATAGATCACATCACACAGGCCTACAGCTTCACTTTTAAGCACTGTATTAATAGCTGAAATGTCTGATAGGCTGAATTATAAGCTTGGCAACAAATTGGTCTCCGTTTTGACCTTTTCTAGATTTGTTGTTACTTTGGGAAGTAAGAAAGAGATCTGAAGCCAGAGAGACCTGGATCCAAAGACATGCCTACCCAGAATGTGCTTAGTCTAAGATATTGTAGCCCTGTTCCAGAAATCTGAACACTATAGTTAACCTGTCACTTTGTAACACTGTAATCAGTCTTAATAATTCACAGCATTTTTACCCTGGTGGCTTCATATACAGAAGAAGTACAGTTTGAAGGCAGACGGGAAATGATATCAAGTTAACTGCTATAGCTGAATCAAAAAGAAAAACTTTCAGTCACAAGCCTCATACAAGGACTTCAAACATGAAAAGACTGCCTATTTTCTTCCAGATATATCAAGTAGGCTAAAAGATAAATAATTTCTACAAATATACATAGGTTGATCTTTTCATATTCAATGTTTTATTCCAGTAGGTCACTGGAGCATCTGTCTTTCACGCTCCTTCTCCTCTAACTTGTGAAAGTTCTCTTGAGTCCCTTAGAAATTAATACAACTTTTGTGCATTTAGCAGCCATACCAAACTTTTGCAATGATGAAGGTGATGTTACCCCACTCTAGCACCTGCTGCTCAACCTTTCTTCTTGTGTGTGTATGTAGCTTAAATTTCTTCCCTTCATCTGCTCCCAGGCAAGTTTCTTTGGTTGCCTTGAATAAACAAAGTGCCATCCTACTGGGACAGACAAGCTGTGTGAACTGCCACTTTCTGTTAGCAAATAGCTCTTTTCCAAGATCAGAACCATGTTACCTGCTACCATGTGCAGGATCTGTATTTCTGAGAAACGAGAAAAGTATCCCTGAGAAAAGTCTTCCAAGTCTTCCACCATGAATACAATTATGTGATTTTTGTCTCCCATCCTTTTCAAGGAACAGGATAAGGTGTTGATATAGTACTTCAGACTCTCTCTGGGACTGACAGACTGCTGTTATTTAGTGTGAACATGTTGGGGGAACAGAGAACAAAAGCTATTCATCAGTGTGTCAATGTGATCCTCAATATGGCCAATGCTATGATCAGACAAAATCGTAAGATTAGAAGAAACTCAAAATTAAAGTTTAAAAATTACTCAACGTTTTGTGATCTGTACAAATGGACTAAAAGATACATTTTTTGATCTTAATATTTTAGAAAATATGAACAAGATTAAATCATCTGAAGAAAAGAACATCTATTAATGGAATGAAACTAAAATTGGACAAACACTGTACTAGATGAGAATGTGGGTGAAGAAAAATAATATCCTCTATGCATTAGTTATGTACTACAACTATCGGACAATGAATGTGATTGGAATCAGGAATTTAAAACTATATTTGAAAAATTGTCAGATGATTTATCAATGATTTTGATTGTTTAGAGGTTTGACTTTTTCTAGGATCTGAAACACTTTGTAAGACAAAAAGAAAAAAAAAAAAGGATCATAGGATCTGATCCATCTAAAAACTTGAAAGAGAAATGAGCATCTCTTTCTAGCTTAACAGTTTTTCTTCTTTTTGGGAGTTTTTATTGTGGAGGAGAGAAGGGATTTTGTTTTTGAAGGGAGAATGGGTTTTGTTTGGTTTCCTTGTCTGAGATTCTTACTCTTGTTTTCCTTGGAGTCTGGTCCTCTGAACACTGCTCAGACTCAGAAATCATGAAATCTGGATTAAACAGTAGCTTAATGGTATAGGACCATGGTTCACAATACAAAGAAATTACATTAACACTCCTGTCCCCATCAACACATTTTTAAACTTTCTGCTTTTACTAGTTGGAGAAGTTTAATACAAGCATCTTGAAAGTTCAGATTCAGAAGCTGAATTTGATTTTCTAGCATCTTCAAGTCTGAGATCCAGCTCAAAAAATTGTTTTGAGCATTACTGTTAAAAGTACTCTGAAAAGATGGTGTACTGTCAACTTTATAGCTCCTACATTAAAAGAAAAACGTGTTAAAATTTTGCTAAAAAAAGAGTGCAAACATGATATGCTGATTTATCTTTTATTAATTTATGATAGGGGCCTTGTTGTTTAAAGAGTTTAAAAGTGAATTAAAATAATTTTAAAAATGTATGAATTAATTTACTATTTTGTGCTTGGATGGATGAAGAACTTGCAGTATCATTTAAAACTTCAAAACTGCAGTACGAATTAACACACAGACGCACAGACTAATAGTCAATATTGATCCTCAGCAAAGAAACAGTGATCTCAAGATCTGTTTCCTGAGCTGTTGTTCCCAAAGTAAAAGTGCAAAATTCTGTGAAGTCCTTAAAACCAGAAAAGAAAAAGCAGTTCATCTGAGTTATTCTGGTCACAGGGCAACTCTCTAACACTACAAAAAGATACAAAAGAGTGACAATGGTGAAGCCTGTGTCTGAGTTGTTAATAAGCACCTGTTTATTTGTGAATGTACTGTCTCTGAGGTGTGATTTTGATGCATGAGAAGGTGGAAACTTACCACCGGGCTTTCTCCAAAAACTGAATAAGAAATCAGCAACTCCAAATAACAAGTACCAGGTTTTCATATTTTAGAGTGTCTATTCAGAAAGTTATACATTTTGGTGTCAGCAAGATATTTTCTCATATGGCTGCAGTCTCATCCTCTTATTCTTGTTTATGGATACTCTTCAGTTTTATTTAAAGTTGCATCCATTCTCTTCTCCCTATTTTGGACTTGGATTTTGTTACCTTCAAGAGCACGCTAGATTGTGGTACATGGCTACACTTCAGCCCTTACTGATGAAGCAGTCAAACTAAAGCTTCCTCTGTCTCTCACCAGAGGAAAGTGAATAGCATTGGGTTCATCTTTAAGGTCTTGGGAATCTGTGCTGCAGATTGCTTGGGCAGGATGATAAGACTTGATGAGCCCGTGTGTATTTCCAGGCACTTTAATGTTCTACTCCTGTCCTCTGGTGCAGGAGGTTAGAGAAATGTGAACAACTTGAATTGCACATTTGTAATCAGCTGAATTAGAAAGGCAGTTTCAGGAAGGCCTGTTTGTATCCTTGTATTATTCATTATCTGCAAACTCTCATGAGGTCAATGAATTCCAAATTGTAGCTGAAATTCATCTACAGCCATGTTTGAAAGTGATTACTTTGAAACTTCTGAAGTAGATGTCATAGCTGATCTAAGATGTGTTGGTATACGTCTAGCTGGTGCACAAAATCAGTTACTGGGAGGGCGGGGATAAAAACACTGAAATGCAAATTAAACTAAAATCTTTTTGGCTTCCTGTGTGCTGGACAAAATGTGTAAAAGCAAGCTTCTTTTCTTACAGCACAGCATGCTTTCTCATAAGGCTCCTTCCAACTGAACTATTATATCATAAATAATTTCCTTTCTATCAGAATCACCTAAGTTTGAGGTTAGTGCATTGCATGTCCATCATGAGAAATTGGCAATGTAGTTGGGTGCTTCTTTGATGTACTGTGTTCAAACAAAATGTGCTCCTGAGCTGCACCAGCAAAGAAATCAAGGAAATAGTATGTTTTCCCACAGTCTCAAAATCCTTTCAGTTGTTTCACCCAAAAGCTTTTGCACATATTTATTCTTAAAGCTGCATCACTGCTTTTCCAGACTGTGTCACAGTGTTTTATTTTTCCCTTGCTTCCTGAACTTCCATCTCTCTTACAGCTACAAACCTTAACGATAGCCGCCAGGAACAACAGCTCCAGCTCTGTCTCTCCAGGTCACAATGGTCCATTGGTCCATAACTGTTTCAGTTCTCTACTTATGTAACAGAATACAACCATCTCATAATTATCTTAATTGAAAACTAGATTCGTAATGATAGTCTTGTAACAGAAATGAAGCAATACTAAAAATGTTTTTGCAGAAAATTGTAATTAATATATAACCTGAAAGTGCTAAAGTTTTCTCAGAGTCTTTGTGCATATATTTGGTAATATGAACTTGTCTATGCGAAGATGGAGACTTTAATAGTTTCACCTGTCTCGTTTCATATAGAATTGTAATTGCACCTTGTAGCTATTTAAATGAAGCAGTTAACCCCCTGATCTCAATAAGATTAAGTAATGACAATTAGATTATTAGACATTTGGCCTATTTTTTCCATATAAGAGACTGAAATATGGTATAAGGAACATATCATGCTCGTTCCAAAGCCATTAGAAATGTAACCTTATTTTTCTTTCTTATGATCATTGCTAAGATCACATAGATACAGTTAAAATAATTGCTATGATTATATTGAGGTCAGCTACCTCAAAAAA
>VXAA01003826.1:19104-67930 GCA_013399115.1 Anseranas semipalmata | reverse complement strand
AAAAAAAAGGGTTCATATTACTGCTGTTATAGCCTATCTATGAACAGACAATGTTGAAATTCCGGATCATATAAATGAGAGACAAAATCTTAACCCAGAGACATTTATAACCTGAAGAGACTGGAGCCTACAAAGTGTTCTGTGGGATATCATAAATGTAGGATAGTTGTGATGTGCAGCTATTTCAGAAAGCCATTTTTTTTCTGTTTTTGTTTTTTATGCAGTGTTTACAATAACATTCTAAGACTGAAATACGGGTCCACTCAGCCTCCATTTAACTACTAGCTAGCACTGGAGTTGCTTGAATTTCATAGAATACTGACTCCAGGACAATAGACAATGGGCACAAGTTGAAACACGGGAGATTCCCTCTGAACAAACATCAGGAAACATTTTTCTGCTGTGCAGGTGACCGAGCACTGGAACAGGTTGCTCAGAGAGGTTGTGAGTTGTCCCTTCTCGGAGATCTTCAGAGCTCAACATGGTCCCAAGTGCCCTGCTTGAGCAGGGGGGTTGGACCGGGTAACCTCCACAGGTGCCTTCCAACATCAGTAATTTTATGATTCTGCAAGCACTAAACTATCTTTCAAATGTCTAACTTACTTCTGAGTTTATTCACAACCACTTAATTCTGAGCAGAAAGCTGGCTAGCTACCCCTTCTCTAAAGGGTAGAAGATGTACATCCATAATTAGGAGGTTAGTTTTAATTCTTTTCTCTGACTGAGGGGATTTTAACTTATATCTCTCCATTCCCAGGCTGACTGTACTCCACTTTTCATAGCACAACAGTATGCATATTAGGACAAATAGCATTAAAAGATGACACAGAGAGAGCCCAGGTCTCAAAAACTGACCTCACAGTTTCAATATTCACACTGAATGTCTATAACCCTTCAGGAGGGAGATGACTCTGGGTGCTCTGTAGCTGGGAGGAGTCCATCGCAAGCATTTCCTCATGGGGACGTTTCTACCTACTAATGCCAGGCAGCACGGGGTTCACCCTGGATCTAGGACCGAGGCTTGTATCTTCAAAACACACCACACTTAAGCTACATGCCTTTCCTCGGCATTTCCGTAACTTTGAAGGATTATTGTCCTGTCTTTTGCATCTCACTATGATATGCTAAGCTCTTCCTGCATATTGTGCCGAGCTTGAATGCCTGACCCAGAGACATGAATTTCACCAGACATTTAGTTGCCTAATGGGGACAAGCTGCCGGGCTTAGCAGTCCGGTGCCCAAATTCTTCAGTGAATTGAGCCTTTGGGTACTGTAGGAAGGACAGTAAAAAAATCATAATAGATGCAGTTGGCTGAAACAGACTGCCACTATTCCAAATGCAGCCCATTTCCTCATCTGAAAACCAAGCTATTTTCTGTTATAGCACTTTGCATAATACCCTCAAATATTTGTCATATCACATATACAGTTTTAAATATCAAGTGAAAGTAGAAGCCTGTGTATGAATGAATAATATCTTCAAAATAGGTAGTAATGTGACACTCAAGAAGTGGTTTTGTACATTTTTTTTTGTTTGTACTTTTTTCTTTGTTTTTTTTTTGTTGTTGTTGTTAGTTGTTTTTGTTTGTTTGTTTGTTTTTTGTTTTTTAAATAACCAGGGAGATCATTTCATGTTGACTAGCTTGCTGTTGATTAAACTGAGTAACAAATCCAGAGAAGAAGAGATGATAAAAACTTTAAATTCCTAGCAGAAGGTTGGATAAAACCTGTTATTGTCTGAGGTATACCTCTGAGTTAACTAATTGTGAAGTGATAATAAATGATTTAATTATTTCCCATCTGTTAGGAATTCAATTAGATGCTGCTCAGTTTGCATAGTAGCAGTCCTTCCATCACACTACTTTGCTTTCCCTACACAGTTTGAAACCCCTAGAGCTAAGCTATGTTATTACCCCTTAAGGCAAAGATGGGAGAGTGTTTTCTTTTTAAGAGCATCCTTTTTTCTCTTTTTCCCTGAAATCCATCATGCTTGTAATCTTACCTTTGCATTTACAGCATCTTTTTCTTAAGCTAGAAGTACTTCATATATTTAGTCTGAAAAAAAAATCAAAATAATTGTATTTTTAGCCCACATTATTATAGAAAAAAAAAATGTTGAGGACTTTGAGGTGAAGATTCAACAGTACAATAAGTACATTTTAAAATAATGACCCTGTGATTCTCAGAGTGAGGATATAAAACCAGGAAAGTAAAGGCAAAGACCGATTTGTCATGCCCCATATATATGGTGAATTTACAGGGTATATTCTTCTACATTTTAATAAGTAATTCATACTCAGTTTTATGCTTACATAAGCCACTTCCAGCTAACCTTATCATTCCTCCACTAACTTCGGCATTGTTTTAACTTTTAGTATTAGCTTCACATTAAAATATTGGGGGTGGGGGTCATCTCCATTTACACCTCTACTGTGTTGTCTTGAAACACAGAAAAATCCATCATTTTTTCTTTCTTTCTAAGGTGACTAGGAGAAAAATATGTTCAGCTAAGAAGGGAAGATGAGATGACGAACATCTAGCTCAAAACACTCTTGCCCTTTGTCATTTGGTGTGAAAGCAGAGGAGATGTTCCCTGCCCTCCCTTGGCTGGTTTGTTCATTTGGCACAGAATGCAAAAGCAAAGGTTAAGTCTATCACCATGAACTTAGGATAGGCAAGCAATACTCAGTTAACATTCTCTGTTCTATACTTAGCATAGGAACTGGGGTTTATATTTCCCTCACTAACTGGCCTCTGGGTGAGTATGGACGAGGACAACTGCTTTATTGATGATTTTCCAGGAGATACAACCATTGTTGAGTCTCCTCTCTCTCCCTCCTTCACAGTGTAGCAGCACTCCTTAGAGCAATTTCTCACTCTTTAGTACCTCTGACATCAAAGGCCATCACTGCCCCAAAAACCTATTCCCTGTGAACAGCACACCCAGGTCCAAAAACAGAGGAATACTCTACCTGACTCTCACAGAAATCTGGTGCCTCTAGGGATCTTGGCTGAATGCAAAGCCATAAGGAAAACCCTTTTCTAGGATAAAGGAAAAGTATGTCTTCTGGACAAAGAGGGGAGAAGAACTGGTACTTACCAATGTGGACAGGGCAAATGTGAAATTAGGAACCAGGTTCTACCCCTAACTTGTAAAAGGGATGAAAATAAAGGAAATTCCCCACAGGCATCCATATCTTAAAGGTTCTTTAGAGACGATAGGCATTCTTAAAGCATTTTGTCTACACCCACCAGCAAATCACTTGATGTAAGTAGTAAACGTGTTTCAGTGTGCTCTATGCTGTCACTTCAACCTGTGTTTAGAAAGCTGTGTCCTCTTCCCTCAAGAAGGTACATGAATTAATTGGTTGACCTAACTGCATATGACTCACAATCATATTCACTCCTGATTTAATCTATTTAAATATAAATAAAACAAAGTGAGCTTTTACCTTTATTTCAAGCTAGCTGTCTTTTGATATTTCATTTGTCTTTGAAACTATGCAGCAAGTTCTCCTGGAAGGACACAAAGTGAAAAAAAAAAAAAAAATCATTATAATCTTTTTCAACTCTACGACTGCTCTCAGACGTGAAGAGCCTCAGGTGACATGACTTAGGCCAATTGTTTCACTTATCAAAAACAGATAACATAAGCCCTCGACAAATCTGTCTGCATGGTTGTTTTTTGACCTCTTATCGAACGTTTGTCAATTGTCACTTTGACTCACAGTCTTACATTAAGAGGTCTGAGAAATATTGCTTTACCAGGGTAGATATATATTGACACAGTTTTTTTCTTTTTTCTTCAGCACTATATCATCAACATTATGCTGTGCTGCTCTGATGATTTAAGCAAGTAAAAATATAACACCAAGTAAAGGACAATGGTAAGGAGCTTATTTTTCACTATTTTATGTCATTTTATTTATGTTGAACATCAGGTTAAATGTTTTAGGCTTAGTTTGGGGTGTGCAGACCTCAGCACTGAAGACGAATTTCTGTCTATGTGTGTACCTGTGCATAATTATGCACAAAATAAGTGTACACACATTTTTCTGCTCTGTTAACCCCACTTCACACTGTGTAAAGTCACATTGCATTGTCTGAAGATCCCTGATGGAGAATATTGCTCGAGCAGGAGCTTTGGAGTAAATCTGGTGGATGTGCCAAAACCGTAATTTATTCAATCTCCCCTTCCTACCTCCAGCACAAAGAGAGAGAAGGAGCATGTGGTGATGGGTCAGAGTGGCTGTTTAAGAGTGACAGGAGTGTGATAGGGGTCTTAGCCCAATGGTATAAATTAGAGCAGAACCATCCCTGCTTTAACATGCACTGAGGCTGCTCAGTCATGGGTCGCCAACCAGGGAATTGCAAATGGCTGTTTGCCACCAGTCTTTATCACAAAGGTGAAAAAAGCTCAGGCACACCGGAAAATCAAGGCAAGACCATACCTTTATAAAGACATACATCATTCTACATTTACAAACAAAAACTAAGACTAAAATGACAAATGTGAACCCAACATTCAAACAGGGCAGACATTTTTATGCAAACAGGACAGAAATTTTTAGGAGGTGAATTACTGAGACATTTTGATAACTGTTTACTTAATGTGTCTTTCACCACTTTACTTTTCTACATTTTACTCTCTCTGGATTCATTTTCCAAAATCTCTGATCCACTTCAAACAAACAAATTACAGAAAGCCACTATTAAAATAACATGCATGCAGTAATTTGTTGAAGAAGTGTTTACCATGTTCTTGAAAGTACTAAACTCTTCACCATTCTTCTGTTAGGAAAACATTTAAAATGCATCTTCAGTAACAGCTTTTAACTGGAACTGTATTTAAATTGTGTCAAAAGATGATTGCTGGCAACTGTTGCAATCTTATTGTAAGTTGTGTTCTTCCGAGCTCACAGTTTATATTGCAGCTTGTGCAAAGCCAAAAATGTACCTGTGCAGAAAAATTGCACACATTAAATAAAATCCCCTTTTTTGGAACAAGGTATGCTTTTCCTGAGTCCAAGAAAGATCTACTTTAGTGCACAACGATGAATAAAACAGCTTGGTGGCTGGAGAGCGAGCCTTCATGTTGGCCACTACTTTGCTTCTTCTCGTGGTGCTGAGGGCAGTGATGTGTTGAGCAGAGAGCAGCTGCTGAGCGTGCACCAGGGCCCGCTGGAGAGTGGGAGCAGAATGAGCAGCTCAGACACATGAGGGACACACTGGCAAAACCTAGAGTTTGGAAGTCTGTTGTTTTGTTTTGTTTTGTTTTATGTTATTCTTTCTTTATTATCTACTATTTGAAATTTAAAGGGGCTTTATCCCTTTCCAAGATTCATGTTTAAAGAGCAAGATAACACCACCAAGAAAGAAACAATGATCATGATTTTTTTTCCTGTGAAAGAGGTTATTTATCACCTTCTCCATACAGCATTTTCCAGGAAAAGAATATTCTTGCAACCTCTTAGTATCTCATCTAAAGCAAACAAACCAACAAAAAGCCAGAATGGCTTGACAAGAATTTTGTGATTTGTGCCAAACTCACCTAGTATTAAATTTGCTATTAAGAAGTATAAGCTGCAAATTCTTATGCTTATGAACTTGAGATCATTCTCTGGTCCAGTCTAAATACAACTTTGTTTACACTGATTTAGTAGCCTTATGAGATTGCCTAGTTGCTTTCCTGAGTTCCCTCAGCAGGTGAAATTACTTGCTGAGCTGCACAAAATCATGCTGGGAAATAGCTGTTACATGTAGATCTTGCCAGTATTTATTTAATGTTATGTTACTGCTTGAAAATGAAAAGCAGTAATATTTAAAATGCAGCCAATATGATGATGACCCATAAAAGCAAAAGAAAAGGCTGGGTAACAAATGAAACTATAAGTTACATGCTGGTTTTGATGTCATTGTTTCTGCCCCTACAGCAGCAACTCCCTTTGTGGTTTTGAAAACCACAAACAGTATGTTAGTTTTATATCCCTTTCTCTGAGTAATAGGTCTCTCTCAAACCACTGGCATGCTCTCATTACAGCCTATGTACTCTGACCAGCCAAAAGTATTGCTTTTAAATTATGAAGGCAGGAGATCTCTGAGAAAATTCAGGTACCAGCCATAATAACTACATCTGGAGGTCACACAAAAATTCTCAGAGGATTAATAGAACTCCTTTTTGCTATAAAGATAATTGTAGGAAATTCATGTTCACTGAAATTTTACCTGAATAATAATGGACATTTTAATTTTCTGTAATTATTTGAAGCTGTTTTAGCATTTGTGCATTCACTTCAAAACTGGCATCCATAGCAAACAGAATACTTTGTTAGCGTTAGTACAGTGCGGTTATTAAGTGGCAAAAAATGGGGACAGAAATACTACAAGAAGTATGCTGTGTACTTGAGAGAGAAAAAGTAGTCTTTGAGCACTCGTCGGGTGTCTGAGGTACATTGCAAAGCAACATAGCCTCTTTGCACTGGTGGCACCATACTCTTCACATCTTCCTTTTGCCTGTGAAACAGGCAGCCTCTCCCTCCAAAAGCTGCTGGTGCTGCCAAGCCTTCTATGGCCTCCCTCACCTTGGGAGTTCAACACAAGCTAATAGTTCAAATATGTGCTGAGGATCCCAGAAGTATTTACGGCTTGTTCTGATCCCTATATTTTTGCAACTACACTAATCAATATCTAAGTAGCTTTTTGGAAACCAGCTTGGGTATGTGGATAAAACCTAAAGTCATTACTCCAACCAAAGGGTAATGTCACCTATAACCAAAGCGTGTCCTTAGGAGCTGCACATTTCTCCATGATGTGTCTAAAGAATGGTACAAATACTTGGCTGCCTGACTGCTGTATGTCCCTGAGGAATGAAGCTTGTTATGCATTGTTTGTACTAAAGTAGCAAATTCAAACCCAGAATGTTTAATGAAAACATCCTTGCTCACAAGTGTTTAAAATTAGAAGCAGAGTCAAAGAGGTTGGAAGTCTTGCTCAATGTCAGAGGTGCTGAGAGCAGCTAGCTCTCTACCCACATTGGCATCATTCCCACATGAGCCTGGACTCTGCTGAATTTCCTGAGACCAGTCCAACACCCCTGACCATGATAAGGAATGAAAGTTATTTGTGAGCAAAATATGAAGGAGATTTTTGGTTGAGATCTAAGAATTTTCCAGCACATCATCCCTTCCTTTTAATATGAAAGAACAAGAGTATAGCCAAGGCTGGAAGAAACCTCCGTAGATCATTTAGTCCAACCCACTACTTAAAACAGGGTCAACCAGAGCAGGTTGCTCAGGGACACCTCCAGTAATGTTTCAAATATCTCAGAGGATGGAAAGTCCGAAGCCTCTCTGGGCAATTTCTTCCAGTGTAATGAACAGCCTCACANTGTATTTCAGCTTATGCCCATTGCATATTGTGGGCACATTTATGGCTCCACCTTCTTTACTTCCCCCCACCCCATCATGTATTTAGACATATTGATGAGATCTCTCTGGAGCCTTCTCTTCTCCAGGCTTAACAGTCCCAACTCTCAGACTGTTCTTGTATGACAGATGGTCCAGTCCCCCTATTTTTATGACTCTTCACTGGACAGCATGTCCCTGTCACTCACTACTGGGGAGCCCAGAACCAGACCTAGCACTACAGGTGCATCTCACCAGTGCTGACTAGAGGGAAAGGATGGACTCCCTCAACCTGCTGGCAACACTCTTCCTAATGCACTCCAGAAGGCTTTTGGCCTTCTTTGCCATGAGGATGTGTTGCTGACTTATGGTTAACTTATGACCATAAGGCGAACAGGGCCTTTTCAGCCAAACTGCTTTGCAGCTGATCAGCCCTCTGCCTGTATTGGTGCTAGGGTTGTTCCTCCCCAGGTGCAGGAGACAGCATTTCCCTTTGCTGAACTTCATAAGATCCCTGTTGGCCCATTTCTCCACCTTGTCCACATCACTCTAAATAGCAACATCTTGTGTATCAGACACTCCTCACAGTTTTGTGTCATCTGTAAACTTCTTGAGGGTGCACTCCCATCATCCAGGTTGTTAATGTAGCTGTTAAAGTGTTGGCCCTGATATCAACCCTAGGGGCACATTAATAGTGACTGGCCTCCAACTGGACATTGCATGAGAGATCAGCACTTTCTGAGCCAGTTTATCTGGCCAGTTTTCAATCCAGTTCACTGTCTAGACTATCCACGTCACTGTCTGCTTATCTAGTCTGTACTCCATCAATTCATCTGTAAGGATGTTATGGGAGATGGTCTTGAAAGTTTTGTTAAACACTAACTGCTCTCCTGTCATCCACCAACCCAGTCACTGTAGGAGGCTATCAGGTTTGTCAGACATGATTTCCCTTTCATAAATCCATGCTGACTACTTGAAGTTACCTTCTTGTCCTTTCTTGTTTGGAAATTGGTTCCAGGATCATTTGCTCCATCAGCTCCTTAGTGCCTGATATGAGGCCAAGCAGCCTGTAGTTCCCTGGATACTCCTTCCTGCCCTTTTTGAAGGTAGGAATAACATTGCCTTTCCTCCAGTCCTCAGCATCCTCCCCTGATTGCCATGACCTTTTGATAATCGAGAGTGACCTTACAATGACCAGCCAGCTTCCTCCACACCTGATAATGGTGATGAATGGATAAATCAGCCTACTAAACAGTTTAATATATTTTTTTTCTTCTGTTGTCTCTTCTTAAGTCCAGATTTCTCTTGAAAATTTGTGTATTTGTCAGGAAAGCTGTCAGAAGAAACTGACAAAATTGGAGGGGTAGGCCAAGACCATTTCCAGTTGAAAAGCCAGTTGCTCTTCATACATTTTCAGTTGTCAGACTCAGTTCAGGTAAGCATTTGTTTTGAGAGACGACATGCTTATTAGAAAAGGAGCAAAAATAAGTTAGAATCAAACATTTAACAATCTAAAGCACTTCTTAGGTTGCAATTTGCAAGAAAAGATTATGCTAATACTTTGACAGCATGAAGGAAGACCCTTCTCACTTGTTTACTTAAGGATACAAGTATTAGGTTTTGATGTGAAACTTTTTGTCAAAAACTCATTTTTATATCATGATATTTTATTTTACAGTTCTAGGTTTAGTTAAGAATACCTTCTGAGACTAAAATAGCAGAAGGCATGCAATCATGCAAGTGATATCTGAAAGTTTTGTTTTATAAGTTTTTATCTGAAGAGCTAAATCCAAGATACCAGTGTCAGCACTGATTTTCATTCTAGCTCTATTTTCCTTTCTTTCTTGAAAAGCAGTTCTTTCTTCACAGTAGCTCTGCTAAGTCATTCATTAGCAGGTACTTCAGACCAACACACTGAGCAGTCTCAGTGGGATACAAGATGACAGAGGGTGCTGGATGGGCTACAAAATGCTTAGGGCTTCAGCTATAGCCTTGCCTCTGCATTCCCACCCCATAGTGTTCTGCTAGACATCACAAAAGGTGCTGATTTGCCAGGCTCATTTCCCAGTGCTGCACTATTATTTCAGAACTTTGGGAGCAAAATATCTATATCTATCTATATCTATATCTATATCTATATCATCTATATCTATATCTATATCTATATATACAAGGGCTTTTCTTCTCCTATGACTATGAAGTTAATTATAACATAGTGAATACCAGGGGAAGTTCTACATCCCTAATTTTGCAAGTGATACACACTTTTACTGATTGTGGTATGTCTCCACCTATATCAATGTAATTGACAGACAGTAGCAAATATGGTGGAAAATACTTGCTATATAATGCAGGGACAGATGGTTGGAGTTCAAGCTATGGCACTCAAAATCCAAACTTTGAGCTTCTTAAATTATAGATGTCTAGTTATGACTCAGGTCCATGGAAATATGCAGACACACGCAGCTTTTTCTTAGGAATCATCTGCACGTTGCACCCTGAATATAGTACAGTTTTTCTCTTAAAGAGAGTATATTCTACTTCCCTTTCCCAAGCAAACTCTAGTGATTCATAGACATGCCTTTATTCTGTGATTTTGAAGACAAGTGCAAATACTATTGACATAACTAAAAAGCTTTAGCATGCAGTCTTGGGTACAGTCGGTTATCACCATCTGGTGTCTAAATATTAAAGTTCTTATGGATAGAATATTTGAAGAGCTTATCTGGCATAGGAAGGAAAATAACAACAATAACTATAGTAATAATACAGTAATAATAAACATTAGGGGAAAATGTGTTAATGTGAAAGCTGAAACTTTGTCATATATAAGAACCTCTCTCCCCTTAAAGAGATCAAATTGTGAGAGGCTAGAGATTTCCAAATAATCTGCTTCACAGTGGATTGCCTATTTATGTGCTAAGCAGAATGCTTTTATTCCCTCTATATGATTTTTCCAATGTATTTGTCAAGGCATTTGAGAAGATTGCATTTTTATAGGGTTTCTAATCTTTTAAATCAAAGATAAAGGAGAGAAGAGAAGCAAAGGTCAAGGATTTGATATCCCTGGTAGGGAAGATATATCCTGCTTTAGGTAAAACTCTGTGAAATCAGCCGTCAGAATTTACCTTCTCTCTAGCTGCAGCATTGCAAGGGTGTGAAGAAAGATGAGAGTCTGCTGATGGTTTCCTTAGATTCCTCTGCACCTAATCACATTCACAGTACTAGAGGTTTCCTTCACTGCAGGAGCTGACGAAATTTTGTGACAAACCAGAGAAATGCCTCCTGAAGGTCTGTTCTGTGAATTACAAAGGTTTTGCAAAGCACTGCAGTAAAAGCAATAGGTTTGTTCTTCAAAGATCGAAAAGCTGTTTCAGAGTTAGTGCCTCTATCCCTTTCACTTTAGGTCTGAAATTATTGCTATTAAGATGCAGAAGTGGTTTTTCAAGGATTGTAGGTTTCCTTAAAATTTCAATGATGAAGAAAGAGAATTGTATTGTTTATTTACTATGTGGTTGGGTGGTAAGAAAGCTAAACACAAATTTATCACTTGTATTTTCTAGCAGATTTTTACTTCAAACTCTGCAACCCATTTTAGCTGTGGTAGAAGGACACTGTTGCTAATTAATTCTGTCTCAGTGACAGAATTTAATTATTTCAGCCTAGTTCATACAGCAGCTGCACCACTTAAGGCACTGCAATGAAAATCAGTAAACTCTCACCTTGCCTCAACAAAAAGACCAGGAACAGAACAGTTAAACTTATGGTCTGTAATCTTAACTTAAAAATAAAATAAAATAAAATAAAATAAAATAAAATAAAATAAAATAAAATAAAATAAAATAAAATAAAAATCTGGATTACCTTAATAAATGGGAATTTTCAGCTGACTAACAGTTGTGAGATTGTTTTTTAGGTTTGAGATAACTTCCACTAACATCAGTGGGAGACTTTTTAAGAATTGAGGAAGATGTTATACTGAGCACTGTAAGTATAGAGAAGGAGGAATTCCCTGAAACAGGATCCACAGCCTTTGAGATATGGTTTGCAATGGTTTGAGGTAAACTTTCCTTTACTCAGCTTAGAAGGAATGGCACACTGAAGCCAGTGATAACCATATCAGTTTAGCTGAATAATGGATTAACAAAAAATGTATTTAGCATATTTGGATATTTGATATTGGATAACAAAATGTGGATATTTGGATAACAAAAAAAGTATCTAGCATATTCATTACTCCAAGATAACTAGCAAAATGACAGGAAGACTAAGCAAGTTGTTAACTGCCCTTCCACATAAGCAAGGGAATAGCACACTACATGGGACAGCTGTACTGGGTAATTAAAAAAACAGCAGCCACAAGAAAACAGCAGGCATAAGACATTCCTGGCTAGACGGACTAGCTTGTCAGCCTGACCAAACTCACCAGGATCACCTCAAGTCCAGATTAAATAAAATGTTCCCCCGTATAGGCATCCACCTTAATAAACTCTTTTTTTACAGGCTTCTGGTGGTTTTTTTGGCTGAAAAAAGAATAATAAAAAGTGTGCAAAAGGATGCTGTTGCAGGAGTACCTTCTTGTCCAAAGGCAGAGTCCTCCATGCAAAGGGACATGTCAAAACTTTACAGGATTCTCTCTTTACGATATAAGCCCTCCACTTTACATTTACCTGGCTCCTGAAAGCGGGATGGTGATCATAAGATTAAAGTTTCATGATGTTTTTAATAAAATTAAATTTGATTTTTCTTTGTGTGTGTGTCAATCTTTTTTTCTGTTTGTTTTCCTTTTGCTTATCCGTTGGTAAGATGAAAATTATCTGGGAGAGTTTAAGGAAGTTGGGAAAAGTCTTTTATTCTTAACTCCTACTTTTTAAAACCTCTACATTTATCTTCTGAAAGATACTCCTTATTTGTTTGGTTGGTTTTTTTTTTTTTTTTCCCTGTGTTTTCTTTGGACAAAGTACATCTCTAGCTGTGAGTCATATTTAATTCAAAAAAAAAAAAAAAAACAAAAAAAAACCTTTAATTTAATGAGGAAGTTGGAGGAAGTTGGATATTACATATTATTTAGATATCTCAAATATTACAGAAGTGATAATTAATAAGTGAAAGTCTGTAGAAAGTGTGACACAAACAGCAAAGAGGAACATAGGCAGAAAAATACATAAATATGTCAATCATGATGCAAACTGTTCTTTAACTACTTTTAACTTTCTTTTGGAACAGAACAACTCTTCCCAGCTTGATTGGTATGGTACCTGGACAGAGGAGAATATTTGTGTCACTTTTTTAAATATGAATGAATGATATTGTTTCAGCATGAATGTGCTAATATATTTTGAAAACTGAATCTCAAAATTGGCTTGCCTAAATTGCCTGATTTTTTATTTATTAGTAACATTTTTTTTTTCAGATAAATCTCATTTAAGATTCCAGAATAATATCAAACATGGTAAAATAATGTGACCATCCTTAATTCTCTAATTGCATTCTTGTTGAAGACCTTTGCTAAAGTTTCTCTTGTATTCTCTAAATGTCCTTTTAAATTTTTATTGTGGTGAAAACTAATATTAGTGACAGTAACTTTTTGCCTGTGAAGGAAGGTAAAACCGATAATTTTGTAAGAATACATTGGATATAAACTTTGAGGAAATACATAGACTCTGTAGAATTTAGATTTTTTTTTTTTTTTCAGATTTGGCATCTGAAATAATATTTGTTCACAGTTTCACTGATAGAAAACCTACAAGCAAAGCATAAATTGTTATAAGCTCCAGAGAAGATGAGGATGAAAAGGAGCTATTCAGCCATCCAACACGTCTTTAAATATCAGTGTATAGTAGCTCCTATAGCACATTATGTTGTGATTTGTCCAATCTGTTAACCTATGTGCTGTTACCTGTCTTCGGAGACTCCTTTTCACCTGAATTAACATCCAAACATTTGGCAATTTTGCTATTTAATTTGACGTGCCAAACCTTCAACAGAAGACTAACTTTACAAAGCTTCATCATCAGATTTCAGATAGCTGAGGAAGGGGAAGGAGGTCTATGGTGCCAGTTTGAAAGCCAAAACACGGGTCTGTCTCTTCCCCCCTTCTTTTTCCTTCTCTTGCCCTCAACTCTGAACACACCAGTAGGATGAAAGAAGAATGGAGCATATTTCTGATGTAGCTAACTTTCCTCCTGACAACACAGTTTTTAAGCACAGCATTTATTTAAACCAAAACTCTGAAAAGAAATATGTTCAACTCAATCTCATGTCGCTGATAAGTTTGTAGTGAAGGTGCTGTTGTGGATTTGTAGAGATACAAGTTGTTGTTATGGAAAAAAGCCATTATTGGATATCATTATTGTAAGCATGCACTGCAAATAAAATTCTATGATAAGAAAACTATGGATCATAATAAAAGTTGCTGGAAAGTAGTTTCCAAGAGTAGTCTAAAAGTCTGAAAGAAAAGTCATACTAAAGAAGTGGAATAGTTTGAGAATATATTTGTAATAGCTTTAATACATTTACTGTCTTTCATAGCTTGAATATAATTTCTCAGTTTCCTATCCCCCAGGAGCTGTTGTTTTATTAACATTGTAGAAGTTCTGTTCATAATTTGCTGTCAGAATATCTGAAAACATATTAAAATTCATAGGGAATCTACCTTTTTTTACTCATGGGGAAAACTGTTTTATTTTGTCCTAGATGTTTTGAAATAATAAATAATTCTGCTTTTGCATGAGAGTGCTAAATGTTCTGTAAACAATAATTACAGGGTAGGCTATGTATGTTCATGTTAGTCACAAAACATACTAATAGACCAATATATGCAATTTATTGTACAATTAACTACATTTGTTTTCTAGACAAGTTATCATCTGTTGCTCATGAATGAGTTTAGACTGTCAATATGGACAGTCACACGACAAAAAGATTTTTTTTCTTGATCTATCACTTGTTTATGATTTCTGTAAATACCCACTATAAATCATACTGGTTCAAGCTGTTCTTATCACAGATCTAAGTTTACAAATGGTAATTTCCAAATGTAACTTCTTAAAGCAAGACGGATGTGTCACTGGAATAGAGATTTAAACAGCTTTGGTTATCTTCAAAGCAATGTATGTGTAGCCTGGAATATAGTTATTGTAGTGGAATGGGGACGTAATCTCACTTTCTGTAAAACAGGCAAGCACTTTCATGACTGACACTGAATAATGTGAATATCTCTTTATCCAGTTTTGGAATTCTCATTAATGGAATGGAAAATGATAACTTTTTGTGGTGGAATATCAGGTTCATTCTGAAGACATTTATTTAAAAAAAAATCTTAAAATAAGTGCCTTTGAATACACAAGGGTTTCTGCTCATGCTGGAACTATATTTCATGGTTTGAAATTAGATTGGTGCTTTTTTTATCTCACTGAATCAAGGCCTAATTAACATGAAATAGTCACAGGTAATTCAGATATGTGTATGATTTGGGGCTACCCGAGTACTTTCCTCAGTATGGAGTATCAAGAGAAATCACATCTTATTCTATGGAGAGACTTGTATATTTACTTTGAAAATTTTGTGACAAAAAAGCATGGTTTTGTTTCACTCAAAAATCAAGTATAATATAGAAGAGATGTTTCAGAGACCTGTTTTTGCTAGCCTGAACGTTTGCATAACAGCACTAGACATGAAGAGATCATGTTGTATTGAGTAGGGAATAAGAAAGATCAAGATGCTAGGCAGAGCTCTGCTGGTTTCAATCGAACAGTAAGTATTCTCCTTGCTGGGGAGTCAGCTCTATCACATTTATCCTTTTCCCATCTTTAGACCACATTTTACGGGTACAGCTTATAGTCATGAGGGAGACTCAAATGAGCCAGGCTGCAAAAATGTGCTATACTGTCTTCACTTACCTGAAATCAAATAAAACCTCTTATCAGCATATCACATTCTGGCCTTGCATCCAGCTCCATCCTTTCTTTTCCCATATGGATAATGTCTGGCCAGGGAGGAAATGACTGCATTTTCAACTACTGGAATGAAATCTGGTTAACTGGAAATTTGGTTGAGTTACTTCCTGAAAGTAAATGACTAAGCAGAGCTTTCCAGGAGGAGACTGAGATCAGCAGAGATGTTGGCCAGTGAAAGGTGTAACATCCTAAAACACTCCCAACACAGATTTTCAAAAAACTTTTTTATGTTGCTATGAAATTTGTGAACTGAGGATTAGTGATGTTTGAAAAATCAAACAGGACTTTGCCTTCATTCACGTGACATGGTCTCTGTTTATTGATTAAGAGGCTGAGTATCCCCACTGAGCCAAAATAAAGTTGTTACGAGGAGTGAGAGGCATCAGTTGAAACACTGAGAGAACAGTAGCATTTGAGGGGACTCAGTGCACCTTCTCAGGTGCCACTGAAAATTATGACTTTCCAATATGGACAGTTTCATACTGTTGCTATCCAGTTCAATGTTTCCATACAGAATGCAGAAGATTCCTCTTTTATTTTCACTTTTCTGAGCTGATTCCTGAAAGAAAGGTATGTATCAATAGGCTAATTCTTGAGTTTGTTGGACACAAGAAATATCTTGAAGAGAAAAATAGGTATTTATCAAGTAGGCACATGAATGATAAATTATAGTAAAGCTCAAAAGCTCGGTCAACATGGAGGACAGCTAAGCAGTCCAAACTATTTCTAGTACTTTAGCATATCTCTAATTTGAATTTGCATAAAAATTTAGCCATATATCTTGGGATTTACATTTGCAATTTATAAATGCTTGATTTAATTTTTCCTTGGGTTTCAGAGGAAGACAAGCTTGGTGTGACCTCTTCCTCTTGAAAAAAATCAAGATCACCTCACTGTGTCTTAATTAGAGTTAGTTGGAACAGCATTTGTTTTAAGCAATTAGTATACAATGTCACAAGCTGCTGCTAAGAGAAAGTTTACTATGCATTCAGGAAAGTTCATTATATTTCCTTTTTTTGGCATCTTTCCATTTTCCATTCCTCTTTTCTTCCACCTAACCATGCAATCCTAGAATTAAGCCTCCAAGTTGCTGCATTGCTTGATCTCTTCCATACTGCCTGCAGGGATTAGCTGAGGTGACACAATTTCTAATAAAATTTTACACCAGTAAACCTGGCTTGAAGAGCAGATGTAAAAACACTGCTGATCGTCATGCATTTAGGCATTCATTCATAAGAAAGCACACTACTGTGCATATGTGGGACAGGATGTTTTGCTATGCCAAAAGCGAATCTTCATGCTGTTGAATTTATGCATTTCCCACTGTTACTCAAAATGCTTGTCTGAATGCTCAGGCAGGGGAGAGCTCTCTCTGTGGAAAATGCTCATCTTCTGTTCGAGTCAAGAGGTCTGACATATACTCTATTCCCTATTCATTGGCAATTTGCAGCCAATGTTTGCTTTATCGTCACAAATTAATGAGGAAAAGATTGTGGTGCTAATTTTTACTTCGATGTAATGTTATGAAACAGGTAGTAAATGGTAAGAAGAGGGGAGAAGGGAAGAAGAAAACAAATGAGAGACTCCACAAAGATAAATGTAAAACCCCCTTCACCCTCAAGAAATGAAATTATTCTGACAGGGTCAGAGATTCTGCTTGGCAAACCATCTTAAATTAATTACCTGCTTGACATTTTAAAGGAAGGTTTCAGATTGTAAATTTAACCCAGACAAAGCATTCTTTTTAATCTTGTCAGTATGCAAACTACTTTGCACTGCAGTCTGTGAATTATTTATCAGAGAAACGACCCCAAAGGGTAAAAGGAAAATCAGGAGTATTTGATCTTGGGTTCTGCAGCCTGGTGTAGTTCACTGCCTTAGATCTTTACCTGTTGCAGTTGCTTAATTTCTCTTTGTTTGATGTTACTAGTATCTAGTTCTCATACTCTGCTCCTCCGAAACCTAAATTATATATATTTTTTCTATTTAAAGGCATTTATGTAAGTTCTAAAACTGTGTCCCAGCAAATATTTGTACCTGCTTTCCAGGGGAAAACAAAACAAAGCAAACACAACAAAACAAAAATAATAATAATAAAAAAAGATAAAGAAAGGGGACAAAACCACCTAGCTTCTGTTCCATATGTTTTCAGTACAATAAGTATGCAGTGTTCGTGAGTGTTTCGTTGTTTTTTGTTGTTGTTGTTGTTGTTTTTTCCCGCACTCAGGTGAAAATACAATCTGTAATGATAAAAGATTTGCAGAGCCTGAGATTTTACTTGTAAACTGCATTAAAACATTAATCATGTAATGATCTGTGTAACATTAATGATGAAGTATGGTCACATAGTATGAAAAAAAATCCCTAGAAGATGTTAGTCCAGAATCCAGTTCTGATACAGCTTTTCTATGTAAAATTGTTTAATTTTAGTCTCCTGTTTTCTAAATAAAGCCTATACAACTTCTGATTTCCTATCTTCCAGTCTTTTTACATTTCAAGATGCAAACTACTTTGCACTGCAGTCTGTGAATTCAGCATTATTTTGTAGAGGGTTTAATATTGTTGCCAACAGAAATGACCTCTAGATGCAATTGCAATTCAAATGATAATTACAATTCAGGGTCCAACGCAAATTGGAATATAACCTGCCTGCTGCCTGCTGTAGGTTGACACTAAACTTACTCCTTTAGTTACTCTGGATTTATATTAAGATCATTATTCTCTGAAAACATGAACCAAATAAACATCTGATACTTGGAAGAAAGACAAATTTAGAAAATCAGCAGGAAAAAAAAAATCATTAACCAATTTAACAACTTAAACATGTAATGCTACTATAAACATTTTTTAATCTGAGAACACTTGCTTCCTGGATGTGCAATGTTAACTTTCAATGTTTCATCTTTTGAAGAGGTTCCAATATTTTCTGTTTTAACTATAAGTAAAATGAACTTTAGCTGAGCTGAGATACTACATGAATCACCTTCCTTCCCAATTTTCCACCTTTGTGGAAAGTTCAATAGAAAGTCTATCAATTTGTGGAGAAAAACTATAATTCCCTTCTGCTCTTGTCATGTAGCATGAAAAAGTATTTATTTGACCTATGGAAGATTTTATATCTTGATGTGAGCTGGAATGAAGTTCATAAAAATGTTATGCCATTTTTGGTTTAGTGCACTGCCTACATGTTTTTGTTTTATAATTTTCATTATTTATTGGGGTGATTTTTCCTACCACTAGATTTTCTTCCTCCTTTCTGTCAACATTTGAATGTTCCAAGAGCAAGACATGAGAGAGTTCATAATAAAAATCTGTCTAAGCAAAATGTGGATGAGCTTTTGTTTTACTACACAGCCCTAATGAAAGAAGGCAGTTCTGACAGATAATCCTCCTTTCAAGAAATATTTGTCACATTTCTACTTGGGTTTCTTCCTCTCTCAAGTAATCCCAAGACTTTTGAACTTGCCTTCAGTTTCCTCTGATAATAAAAAAGTGCTAAAACTCTAATGAAAACTTAACTCTTCGTGGCATAAAATTAGAGCTACCACACTAGTTAGTTGCAAGGCTCCCCACACTAAAGCTCTATCCATTTTTCATCTGTTTTTACCATTAAACTCCTGAGAAATAGTTAAAGGATTGAGTACATCATCCACAATCTATTTACCTACCTCTAAACTCCCCTTTTGCAGATTCTTATACCAATACAAAATGCACAACTAAGAAACTGAAGACTTGTGCTTGCTGAATATCCCAGGTCCCTCTTTAATGAAGTGTAAGTATGAGCTCTAGTGTCTGTGGATACATTTTAATTAGAGATGCTGGCTATTGTTTAACTATGATAATTTCCCCTGTGATTTCTGTTCAGCTGATTTCACTTCTCTTTCCCCCCAGCCCTTGCCCAAAGCTACTGGAACATCAGTGCTGTGATCAGAGTACATCCTAACAGCAGCTGCATTTCAAAGTGTTCCTTCTACATTTAAGGTTTCTGTACATTTCCCAACTGATTTGTGAGGGTGGTTAGGGCTCATACAAGTGCAAAGAATTACCTTTATCTAGACTTAAATATTATTTTATGCTAATTACTGGTTATTCATTTAAGATACTTAAAATAGACACTCCTTCATCTTTATGTATGTATCAATAGCAATCAAACTTTGATGTTCACTGTCCATGACTGCTTTTTGATCTGCTCATGTTGGAATTACCTGGGGGACTTTTCCGTGCTGTTAAAATTACATATTTTTTAAAGCCATTATGAATAGACTGTACATTCTTCATGTCCTAGGTAGCTGAGGCTGAACACTAACAGTGAAATAATATAAGTACTCTATCAAGATATGCACTGCTGGTCTTGGCCGTATTCCCAAGGCCCAAATCATTCTGAAAGAAATTCACCCCTCTGCAGCACCAGGTAAACCCCATTTGTGCTCAGCTTACCAAGTTAGTCGGTGTACAGGTCTTCCACTGCTGCTCTGCACAACAGTGGATTTCATTCACAATGTTTCCAAACTTTTAGCATTTTAAAACTATTTCATTGACTGTGTATCTTCTTTTATTTCCCTGAGTGCATTACTATGAGTTTTACTATTCTGATTTGCACTGAAATACCACTTGTTTGGGTTTGGTTTGGCTTTAGTTAGCGTTACATTGTCACCGGTCATTTTTGTAATTTGTTCTTTTATTCAAACTTGTCTTTACCTTTCACAAAGACCTGATACATGTATTGAGATTTCTGTAGCGTTAAGCATCTATGGGGGATTGCCCTGGAGCAGCAAAGAAGATGTAACAAAACTTCCCTCTCTGTGCTGGAGGGAGGTGGTATTTCACGTTGCACAGGAAAAGGAGATGGCACATGACTACCATTCTACACATTGTTAATATTCCTGGTTTCCCTAGTGAGAAATCATGGCAGAGAGTCCACAATTGGCTTGGCTAAAATTTTAGTAAGAATGAAAACATTGCTGAAATGTGACACAGCTCAAATAAGTGATGCACAAGGCCAAAGCTCACTTTTCAGCTTTTCAGCCAGTAGACTGGTAGATAAGCCAAATGTAACATATAATTAGAGTTTCAAAGTATATCAGAGTTTATTCAGCAATTGCTTTAATATTTGATGCCTGTGCTTTTTTTTTTTTTTTTTTTTTTTTTTTTTTCCTCCCCAATGTTCTCTTATAGCTTGNTCCCCTCTGCTTTCATTTGTTGTGCAGTTTTCCCCACTTAACTGGTCCATTTGCTTTGTCTGTGTGCTGATAACTTGTGGTGAAAATGCTCTTTAAAACACAGCATCCCTAACCATCCAGCGTACTACCTATCACCTTGGATAAAGCTTTTATTTATTTTTTAATAAATTCTACCTCAATCCTAAAGCATTAAGCTTCATTATGGAGTAGTTTCGCTCGGTATGAAAAGACTTCATTAATCGTTCCATTCAAAATAATTATCTCTCAGAATGTGTGTTATAAGGGAAATGTAATGGATAAGGAATTTTTTCTACACTCTGCTTGAGCATTTCTTTTTTTTTTTTTCTAGAGATTAGTTTTGCTGCATCTGTGTTTGCTTAGGAACCTGAAGCTAAAATAATTAGTAACAGGTGGCTGAGGTCTTACTGATAATCTGCCTGCCTTTTAGTTGTACTTCTATAAAAGGTTTTTAGTTGTCCCCCCCTTCTGGTTCTTTTCGATTTTTAACAAGCTGTAATGGGAAATGATCTCTGTATGGTATGTTACTTGGGCTTATTTAATTCTAGGGGTGGTTTTATTTTAACACTTTTAGTGTTATGACAGATATTTTACCGTTTAGTAATAATAAACCATGCTTTGTCTCTTCCTGTAATATAGGGGGTTTCTTGGTAATTGTTTTCTATGGCTTGGTGTTCTAAGGGTATTCTTGCATTGCTGGCTTGTTCTATGCTTTTACATGTGTTCTTGCCTAATTTTGCTCTCAGGAATTTTCAGTGGACTTTCCTTTTACCAGCCGTTCCCTGAATTTTTCAGATCCTTTTCTGCTGAGTCTAGCAATGTTTGAGAGACAGGTGGTGAACTTCTTATATTGCTACTATTTGGAGGTCTTAAGAAGTATGTCTGAATTTCTTTAAACTTACACAGAAAGTATGTTTACCTAAAATGTGACGTCTACATATCTGAGCTTCCTAGCTATCCAGCAGAAGGAATAAGAAGCTATTCAGCTGCACACGGTGGGCTGGATATGGCTTATTGACATTTATGACTGCAGGTAGGAGATTGCTACAGCTATTTAAATGCTGAGAAAGTATTGTCCTATGCTTAGACCAAGATAAAAAGTCAAGATTATGAAACTATATACTCAACTAGGTGCTCAACAGCTAAGTGGTTTTGACATATGCTGGGGATACGTACAGTTAAAATTCAAGAGTCCCACTGTGTCTAACTCATTCCAAGGGTTTGAAGTGTAACTTTCCACATTGCAAGATATCAAAGAGGATTTCTTTCCATCTCCTACTGGAGTCATTTCATTTTCTGTAAGTTTCGTTTTCACTCACTGAGCTACAGAGAAGCTGATTTCATATTCAAGTGACTGTTATTCTCCTGAGGTATTTGGGGATAATGGTTTTGAATCAGATAGTTACTGGAATCATTTTTTTCTGAACCATGGGTAAATGTCTTAAAAAGACTCTGAGTCATTTGTTTAAAATAAATAAACAAAAATTCAAAGGTTTGGGCCTTAGAATGTAAAAACAAAATCAGAAATCCTTACTGTTCTTTTGTTGAACACAGGAAAGTTCACATTTGCTGAGACACCCTCACACTGGAGTCAGTAAGCAGGATCTGTGCTACAGACCATATGTGGTTTTACAACTGCTTCCAGTCATTTAGTTTAAATTTCATCGATTCTTATGAGGAAATCAGTTTCTACACAATGTTACCTAAGATGTCTTCCCAAAAATCTGGTTTTATAGGGTGGTGATCACTGGAAATAATAATTATCTGTTATTGTGCACCATTAGGAAATACTTGTGCTTTGTAACAAGCATGATTTTCAGTCCTTACTCAGGTTCCCATTAAGGTTAGTGATATCTTCCAGCCACACAGTTCAAGCATAATACTCAAAATTTTTGCTTACAACATATAGCAAATACAAACTGCATACAGAAACTATATACTTCCGCTCTCCTCTCGGTGCCCAAATCCCATTCAAGAACTAAAAGAAAAGTAGTCGTGTTGGTGTTTTTTTTTTTTTTTGTCTTAACTCTAACATTGTTAACAGCTTTTTCTTCTTATACAACAATATAGTCCTCTCAGAATTCTATAATGTATGAGGAAAATAATCCTTTTTATTAATGAACAACTTTAAAGACTCATTAATATTAAATTTTAAAGGAACAGCTCAGCGTGGAAAGATCGGTAGTAACATGCAAAGAACAATGTCTTAGTGATAAAACAAGATAAAATAAAGTAGTCTGGAGAACTTGTACATGTTAACAATTCAATCTGGTAAAATGGAACTGATCTAGAAAGATAATAATGGAATATTTCTATTTCTTGATATAAAATATTAAGAAAGATTATGGTGAATTGTCTTTCACAGTTCAGAGAGAAGATACACAGATGTCTATTTAAATTAAGAATCAAGTGATCATCATGCAGTTCATTGTGAAGTAGTCAAAATATTAGTTGATCATGTACTTAATATAAACGATTCAGAATAGGAAGAACTAAAATGCTGCAGAAGAATGTTAAAATAGTTACTATTTAAAGCTTTTCATGGAAGCACTAAAAATATTTTACTACAATAGGCAACAATGATGAAAATAAAATCAAAGAAAAAGGAAGACACCACATACAGGCATTACTAAGCTTTTTGTGAAGAGATTTCTTATATCTCTCAAGACTTAAAGCAAATTTTATTTTAGTTGCTTTAGCTTTTTGGTTACAGGAAACACAAAACACCAAAAGATTTGTTGTTGTTTTTTTAAAACTTCAAAAAAATAAAAAAAGCTCTCTGTTCTTTCGTATAAATAATAAGAATCTTCAGGGCAGAAAATAAATATCTGTAAAATAGGAAATTAAGTATGAGGCTTGCATTTTTCACATCTGTATATGATTAAAATTATCTCATTGGCCTTCATAGGAAAAAGCAAAAATATAACTGACAAAATTCAACAAGGTAAGAGTAGGAATCAAACCACTATTAGTTATATAATAATCTGGAAACATCTTTGTAGCTCACACATGATTCTGTCTTACTGCCTCTTGTTGATAATATTTAATTAACACAAATATTTTAAGTGGCACTTTCCATGTGTCTCATTGTGCCTTCTTGATTAGTTACAAGACCATCATCCATCTGTGACAACATACAAAGATTTAATAGTTACAGAGACTAGTAATATATTTGCTAAAGATGGAGCAGCATATGTGCTGGACATTTAGAATAACATTTTTCAGCAGATAATACTGATGTCAAACTTTAGTGCTTGAACTGGAAGTTTCTATTACAGTCACGTACCCTTCACAAGAATTTGCTCAGGGGGGTGGGCAGTAATTTGCATTTTACTTAAGAGTTTCTAAACAGTATCAGATGTGTATATGTTGAGACATTACCTGAATGGGAATCCAGTTCATGTTGTTTGAATGTGAATTTTGGTTATGCTGAGTAAAAACTTTAGGCAAGACCACTTGGGTGAGGATCTGTACAAGGGATGGATGTGGGATGTGCAATTTATTTTATTTTTTCTTTATGAAAATCTACCCCAAATTGAAGAAGATAGGACTGAAAAGCTTTTTTTTTTTTTTTTTTTCCTCCTTCTCTCTTTTAAATCTACTTTGTGTATGCCATATGGCCAGGTTCTCCAAAGCTACTCTTCTCATGAAGCAAGTGCCGTTTTAGGGTCTGGGTGGCCTAGTGAGACCCCTGTTGCAAGTCCTTTCTGACTGACTGGGTAACAGGGCTGGGAGTGCTGCTGACCCACCATGAAGGCTGAGAAAAAGCTGACATATACACAATGTTTCAGTAGGAGAGCTTGAGTGCAAGGAGTGAGAACAGAGACGCAAGAATAGTAACAGGATCTGGCAGAAATGGAGCTCATCAGAGAAGATAGAGTAAAAATCTTGAGAACTGAGAGCCAAGAAGTTGAATTTTGGGAGGGACTGGATGGAAAAGAAGGGTCAGAGAAGGGTCAGAAGAAATGGTAACAATGTTAGAGGCCAGTGGATAGAAGTTGATGTCATTGAGTCGTGTGTTTGGGGGACAGATTAATTAAAGATTAATAAATACTTGAACATGGTCTGTATTAGAAATTGGAGCTATGCCATCCTCTTAGACCCTCCAGTATCTCATCTCTCCTAAGTAGCTGATCCATATACTGGGTATTTGAAGATCCCACTAAGGATTAAAGGTACAATTACACTACAAAACTCATTAGTTCCTCTGTTTGTTTGTGGCTCAATGTCCTTTGATTTTTCTCACTGCATCTATGCTCCTGCTAGAAGGAGCTCAACACCCATGTCCATGAGAAAACATGAGTTCAGATAACTGAGTACTTAGGTTCAGAGTTTGAAAAGACACAAGGGACACCCATTACTCACAGCAGCTGTACAGCACTATCCCAGCAGACCTGGTGTCCTCATATGCCTAACATGCTTTCATGCCATGACCCAGGATGTATATCCTATCTCTGTTATAGAGTAAAAATTATTCTCTGATTGGTTGCAGTGCAGGTTCTAATTATTTCCTAGCACTTACAACTGGAGGGGGATGGGCATAAAGGAAAAAAATTGTTAAAGGACCAACATGGCCCAAAAGGAGGTCAATATCAGATGTTATACAGCTTGTGGTATATGTCAAAGACTGTCTACACCAAAGCATACCAGCCCCAGGAAGCACAGAAGAGACTGAAGCCTGAGATTGCTCTTTGGTACTGATGCAGTATAACCTAAATTAAGTTGGGGTTATGTGGCTTTTACCTTAGAGAGAAGGATGTCTCTCACATCCCTCTCTTTTAATGAAAATATGTATGTGCTTAATATAAATGTTTTTTTTCTTTTTTCTTTCTTTTTTTTTAATATAAAAGATTCAGAAACAAAGATTTTGAAAGTTAGGAAACACTAGAAAGCAGTTTCTGAGAAACATTAATTATTGTCTTCTTGCGTACTCATGTACAACCATATAACCTTCTGAGTAAAAGCTCATATTGCATTCTCCGCAAGATCTTCTCTGGGCAATTTTAAGTTTGAGAAGTTTAGCAACTTCTTTGGATATAATACGTATACTTCATACTTTCATACTATAGTTTTTAAGGTTTTATTACTACATTTGATTTAGGAAAATCTCCATTAACATTCTTGAAGACAAAGTTGACTTATAAATCTTAACAATAAGTGACCTAAGACATCAGTGTAGAAGTCCAGGTCATTTTTTCACTCAGGATAATTTACTCCTATATAATCCAATTACACAGTTTCCATGTTTCCATGCTCTAATCTGAAGCTATAGTTCTGTGTTTGTGTGTGTGTTTGTGTGTGTGTTTGTGTGTGTGTTTGTGTGTGTGTTTGTGTGTGTGTTTGTGTGTGTGTTTGTGTGTGTGTTTGTGTGTGTGTTTGTGTGTGTGTTTGTGTGTGTGTTTGTGTGTGTGTTTGTGTGTGTGTTTGTGTGTGTGTTTGTGTGTGTGTTTGTGTGNTGTGTGTGTTTGTGTGTGTGTGTTTGTGTGTGTGTGTGTGTGTTTGTGTGTGTGTGTGTGTGTGTTTGTGTGTGTGTGTGTGTTTGTGTGTGTGTGTGTGTTATTGTTGTTTTCAAGCTCTATTTTCAATTCTGAGGAAAAAAACTGTTACTCCCTTATTTCTCTGACTCATTCCTTTTCTTTCGGCCTGCAGATTACTAACTGAAATATGGAAGTTCATGTGGGTAGAAGTGTGTGGCCTGAATGTTCATAAACTAGAATGAGTTTCTCAGAAAACTCATCAATCATATCTAAATAGCCACTTGAATTTGACGATGCTGTCAGACCTTCTACTGACATAATAATCTACATGTCATTTTCTGGGGGTGTTTACATTTACTGAAAGCTTGTTTTTATACAATCTCTCCCAGGCTCAGAGGTTTATTTGAATAACTTCTTTGTTTCCAGTATTAATCTGCTTGTTTTCTCTCTTTACTGACAAATACTGGCAGAAATACTACTAAATAGCAAACTTAATAGGTAAAAAATTTACTCCTAATCGGAGACCTGAACTTTCTACAGAAACATTCCAAATTTAGTTTGGGAACTGACATCCTATTTGATAGGCAGTTTATTGAAGACAGCTATAAGTTTGTGAAAAATATTTCCCTCTGCCACAGGGCTCTTGATTTTTATTTTCTATGCAAGAAATACCCTTCCAGATACCTAATGTTAGTGAAGCAAATAGAAATTAGTTTAACAGCCTTTGGAAAACTTAACTTTCAAAAGAAGACAGCCGACCTTGTAAAGTTATTAGAATTAAAATAGTAAGCAGATGAGAGAAAGCATTTCATTAAATACACAGAAGCAGTCCTGAGAGTACAGACCCAATGCGAGCTTCGTGCCTTCCTGCTGTGTGACGAGTTGGAGAAGTTAGGGGGTCATGCGCTGTCTCCACTTCTGTTTGCTCACTGTCTCTGGTCCAGCAATCTTTCTCCTTTCCTGCAAGGAGTCCCAGCTTTTGCTGGCAGTGGGGAATGTGTTGCTCTCCCCAGGAGAGCCTTCTACAGCACAGTAAATACAAGACAAACCACCACAGAGTATAAAGGTCAGTGAACTAGTGTCTTACACCTTCTGAGAAAGCTTCTCACCACCCCTATTGACAGCAATGCTGTTATCACTTAATTATTGTCCAGTATTTAAAAAAAATAAAAATAAAAAAATCACTGCAGACATATTTTGTGAAGGGACTGATCCTATTAGCTTGTGCTAAGCTTGCCCTGAGAGCCCCTGTCAGATCAGACCCCTTCTCAAGCTGTCTTGGGTTCCTGATAGGGTTCAAGGAGTATTTACTTACCTCTCTGCTCAGGCTGAGTGAATTTGGTACAGAAACAGAACTGCAATGCTTAGAGAAAGGATCATATTGCACAAGGAGTCTTCATTTCAGGTGGAACTGTGCTAGGGATATTTTACATGTCAGTTTTGGTTGGGGAACCCTAGTTCCACCTAAGTCTGCCTTCAAGCTCCTTCATCCCTTACAGGGTTTAGTACTTAGGCACATCTGAAAATCCTAGCTACTGTGCTGTGCTGAACCTCTTGTTTCAATGTCTTTGCTTCCAATGTAGTGTTCTCTTGGAACTGAAGTTTCTTTTCTAGTATTTTATTTTTATGTTAACTACCAGGAGAAAACAAAATGTGATTTTTTTCCAGAAGAAAGAAATACATGTATGATAGATCTGGGAAAAACCTCTGAGAATCTTGTTCAAACTTCTGCACCAACCTAAGAAGTCATAAAATGTGATTAGCTACTATAGAGGGAAAGTTGAGGTAGTGTTTAACAGAGATGCATTCTTTAGGTTTTCAGAACATTTGCAGAATGGCCTTGTTAATCCCTTGGGCTCACCTTCATTGTTTTACTCATGGAGCCTGTGGCTACAATTACATCTGAGCAATGTGTTACAGTGTGGGCAGTGTGTGGGCAAAAGCAGCGGGTGACAAAAGCGGGTGTAAATTAATCTAGATATTTTCATTACAGTTTGGTAGTGAGTTGGGAAAAAAATAGGAGGAAAAAATTATCTGTCTTGCAAGGGATATAAACTTGACATTCTGTGCCTGGCAAGGCAGAGAGAAAGCATTATAAGGTTTGCTGAGAGCAGAGCATCTCAGGATTAGACCTGTGATGAAGCTGCATGGAGGCAATCAAACAATAGTGGTGATCCTGCTTTGAAATACCACTAAATGTCATGGGCAAGAGACAGCCATTTTATTTCCTCAGTGTCTCCAAATAAGCTGCCTGCTTTGTCCCAGGCTAGCTTTGATGCAATGTCTCTGATGACGCTTGGGAAGGAATTTATTTGTTGGTGAAAAATTACATCCTTTTAATTATATATCACATTAAAGAAGTTTTATTTTATTCAAGCAAAACCAGAGCTAAAGGAGTTATATGGCTAAGTCTCACCCATCAGCTTTAAATATAAACATTTTTTCTCTTCTTTCCCTGGTTTGCCTGATGGGGTATTTCAAGCCTTCGATGAGGTAAATATAAGTGACTTTTCCTTGTACTTCAAAATATTGTTACTCACATGAAGTTTTACCTTCTGTCTAAGCTGTGATCAAGATCATTCCATAAATGAGTTCTCTTTCATTATCATTATCCATGGTGGTCACACAGGATGATGAGCTGTGTGATAAATCAGAGTGGCAGACACCTCCTACAGACTCCAATGGCTTTTCTCATGAGGCCCCTTGTATCCTGCTGACATGTCTCAATCTGCTTCTCCCCAAGGGTCATGAAATCAATTTGTTGCCAGGAACCTTGTCAGCTTTGTTCTACTACTTGACTTTCAGATTTACTGTGACAACTTCTTTAGATGAAATGGCATGACCAAAACTGTTTTTGATTCCGGGATCTGGTCAAGCCAAAAACGCTGTGTTTGGAAGAGCAAAATACTCAGTATAGTGCTCTCTTGATTTTATATATATAATTTTTTTTTTTTGCATGCAGAATCAATTTGCACAGAACTGAATGAAGAGCCACATACCAAGGCTGAGGGGTGGAATCCCACCCTTAGGAGAGAAAGGCTTTGCCTGGGACATCTGCAGAAATCCTGACAGCATGGTCTGTTATGCCAGGAAACAAATGGAGGGATTTCTGTGCACAGAAAGCTGTGACTGCCTTAGTAATGCCCCTGGGATTATGCAGCTTTTGAAGGATGCACAGGACTGCAATATGTCTTGCAGCAAAATGTGCCATTTCCCCAACAGGCAGTTTAAGGACCAATCTCCCAGCAGAGCATTTTCAGTCTCACAGGTTTTGGTCACTGAGGGAGTAGAAATATAGGCGGGAATTACTCCAGTCCAAATGTTGTTCTGGGCATTTCTAGAAGACTGCCAGCTGGTACCACTAAATATAGTCTACTAAACCCATGTAGCTTCTGTGTAACTACCGATAGTTCCATTTTTTTTTTTATTCACTGACCTTTCAGATTTTCTTCCCTCATATTCAGTAGCTACCTCTTGGCATGGATGAGCCAGGAGATTTCACTAGGAACCTTATTCAAAAATAATGAGCTACATGATAGCTTTCTTGAACAAGAAGCTCAAAGGCTTTTTATTTGCTGTGATACCCCTGTTCTCATGCCATGTAGGTTTATGCTCTGTTTCTGGGGCATAAGTTAAACGGGGGATGCTTAGTATATTGGGAAAGCAAATATATATTAAGAAAGCATAAAGAGATAAACCTGGGGGCAGTATGCCAATGGTTGTGGGACATTGTGCTAGCAAGTTCCTTCAGTCTGCTCTCCCAGTGGAGATAGGGGATGGAGAACAATGTGACAGCAAAGTCACGAGGGATATTGATGGGTTAGAAATCATGGAAGTGCCCGAGAACAGCCACATAGGAATTATGGCTTCTTCCTCTGGAGAAGGTGACTGGATCACCAGCCCAACTGAAATGCATCTAGACCAATGCACGCAACACGGGTAACAAACAGGAGGATCTAGAAGCCATTGTGCAGCAGGAAAACTATGACATAATTGCCATCACAGAAACATGGTGGGATGACTTGCACAACTGGAGTGCTGCAATGGATGGCTATAAACTCTTCAGAAAGGATAGGCTAGCAAGCAGAGGTGGTGAGGTAGCCCTTTATGTTAGGGAGTGTTTTGATTATCTAGAGTTTAATAATGGTGAGAAGCGGGTTGAGTGTTTATGGGTAAGAATCGGGGAAGGACAGGTGGTTGTCATGGTGGGAGTCTGTTGTAGGCCACCCAACCTGGATGAGGAGGCAGATGAAATATTCTATAAGCGTCTGGGAGAAGTCTCACAATCGCTAGCCCTTGTTCTCATGGGGGACTACAACTTACTAGATATCTGCTGGAAATACAACACAGCAGAAAGGAGGTTTCTAGAGTGTGTGGAAGATAAATTCCTGACACAGCTGCTGAGTGAGCCAACTAGGGATGGTGTCCTGCTGGACCTTTTGCTTGCGAACAGAGAAGGACTTGTGGGTGATGTGAAGGTTGGAGGTCATCTTGGACATAGCAATCACTAATTATTGAGTTTTCAATTCTTGGAAAAGCAAGGAGGGGAGTTAGCAGAACTGCCACATTGGACTTCTGGAGGGCAGACTTTGGCCTGTTTAGGAGACTGCTTGGCAGAGTCCCTTGGGAGGCAGTCCTGAGGGGCAGAGGAGTCCAGGAAGGCTAGACACTTTTCAAGAAGGAAATCTTAAAGGCTCAGGAGTATGCTGTGCCCTCATGTTGAAAGATGAGCTGGTGGTGAAGAAGACCTGCCTGGTTGAACAGATTGCTGTGGCTAGAGCTCAGGAAGAAAGAGGGTTTATGACCTTTGGAAGAAAGGGCAGGCCACTCAGGAGGACTACAGAGATGTTGTGTCAGGCTGTGCAGGGAGAAAATTAGAAAGGCTAAAGCCTAACTGGAACTTAATCTGGCTACTGCTGTTAAAGACAATAAAAAATGTTTCTATAAATACATTAGCAACAAAAGGAGGACTAAGGCAAATCTCCATCCTTTATTGGATGTGGGGGGAAACAGTGACAAGATGAGGAAAAGGCTGAGGTACTTAATGCCTTCTTTGCCTCAGTCTTTGGTAGTAATATCAGTTTTTCTCTGGGTACGCAGCCCCCCTGAGCTGGCAGATGGGGCGGGGAGCAGGATTAAGTCCCTGTAATCGAAGAGGAAATGATTAATGACCTGCTACAGCACTTTAGATGTACGCAAGCCTATGGGGCCGGATGGAATCCACCCAAGGGTACTGAGAGAGCTGGTGGAAGTGCTGACCNGACCGGTGGGCCGAGGCCAACTGTATGAAGTTCAACAAGGCCAAGTGCCGGGTCCTGCACTTGGGGCACAACAACCCCAAGCAGCGCTACAGGCTGGGGGATGAGTGGCTGGAAAGCTGCCTGGCAGAGAAGGACCTGGGAGTATTGGTTGATAGTCAGCTGAATATGAGCCAGCAGTGTGCTCAGGTGGCCAAGAAGGCCGACAGCATCCTGGCTTGTATCAGGAACAGTGTGGCCAGCAGGACTAGGGAAGTGATTGTCCCCCTGTACTCGGCTCTGGTGAGACCACTTCTCGAGTCCTGTGTTCAGGACTGAACTGTGTTCAGTTTTGGGCCCCTCACCACAGGAAGGACATTGAGGTGCTGGAGCATGCACAAAGAAGGGCAGCGAAGCTGGTGAGGGGTCTGGAGAACAAATCTTATGAGGAGCGGCTGAGGGAACTGGTGTTCTTTAGCCTAGAGAAAAGGATGCTCAGGGGAGACCTTATCGCTCTCTACCACCACCTCAAAGGAGATTGAGGGTTGGTCTCTTCTCCCAAGCAACAAGTGATAAGACAAGAGGAAATGGCCTCAAGCTGTGCCAGGGGAGGTTTAGGTTGAATATTAGGAAAAATTTCTTCACTGAAAGGGTTGTGAGGCATTGGAACAGGCTGCTGAGTCACCATCCCTGGAGGTCCTCAAAAGACATGTAGATGTGGTGTTTAGGGACACGGTTTAGTGGTAGACTTGACAGTGCTAGGTTAATGGCTGGTCTTGTGATCTTAGAAGTCTTTTCCAACCTAAATGATTCCATGATTCTATAAAAATCCAATAACACTACATATGAGAGGTTTGTGCTTAAATCCAATAATCTATTATCAGATTCTTGATTTTTGAAAATATTTATGAAAAAAATGAATATCTCATACAGAACAATTTCATAACAGAAAAATCTTTTCTTTTTCTGATGTTTCCGAAATAAAAAGTAACATACTTTATATATCTGTATAAAACTTTGTATACATATGTATATGTACGTACATTTATACTTGTGCATATAAGTATGCTCTGATTTTTTACCTTCATGATCTCCTCAGATTAAGTTTAAAAAGATAAAAGAAGACAGAAACAAATGAATATGGTAATAAAATCATTATATGGTTAGAAAACACTTTTTTAAAAAAAAAAGGGGGGGGGGAACAAAGAAAAAAAAGTATTTGGAAATAAAAGAAAAAAGTAATGGAAAAGTTAAGTCCATTGTGGCAAGACCTGTCATGGCCTCCAAGTTTGCTTTGCATCTTCCTGACATTCTAATGTGAACTTTTGTTTTGAAGTAGGTAAAATAAAGAGCTCTTAAAATGTTGATCATATAGCAGCCATGTCGCAGATATAGATATTGACAAAGATTTCCATCTTCTGAGCAACAGAGAGGGAAAAAAAAAAAGCTATAGTTTTAAGGCAAAATAAAAATATTTATTTTTTTGTGAATCTGTAATTTTTAATTCAAACACAGAGAGTCTTGAAAATAAGTTTGCTTTCATGCTTACCTAATTGGAAGTCCACACTTTCAATTATTTAGTAGGCCTAAATCTCGAATGGTAATCTGTGCTGTTTTCAGTGTTATGGAAAAAAAAAAAAAAAAAGCTCACTTATTTGATCAGGTCTCCAGATCAATAAATCTGATGAAGATATAGTCATCTTGAGAATGGAGGGTGGTGCGGGAGTAGGTCTGAAAGGCAAGTCAAGGAAGTAGCTGCAGAAGAGTGTTTCTTACAAATGTAAGATGTGAATCTTATTTACTTTTGGATTTGCTGACTGAGATGCTGCTTTAGGTATACACTATCGCTTGCCTACAAAAAATTCTCCCCTCATAATCTGTTCTCCTGTGACAGTACACAGCTCTATTTGCTTTATCAGCTCACACTGAAATATGCCTCCTCTTGGAATTTTCCCTCTTGCCCCACTGTCCCAGACGTACTGCTCTGAGCACATCCAAAGCTACACGTACCTCTGCTCCAGCAATCTGCAGAATAGGAATGCCATCTCACAGAACCCACAAACTTGGATCACGGGAGATCTGGATTCAGACACGGGTGCCACCAAGATCCTGAGCACCTCTAGGCATGAGTAGATGAGGTATTGCATGTGGTCCAAATCCACACTGGGATTTCTGCGTGTCTAGTGGTCTTTGTTTTTATGGTGTCAAGCAAAAGGACAATTTATAATCAGAATAACTTTGTATATGTCATGTATTTAGAGATACTAGCTCCTCCTATACCCACTTGGTCCTTGAAATGAGTTTCCAGATCTTATACCTGGTTTCCAACACTGAAGAAAACACATTATGCTCTCTCCCTTCGTTTTTATACTTTAATTCCTTGTTCTACAGAGTGAAGACAGTGACACCTCCTTTATTATACCCTTTGTCAGCTGGTAGGAAGGAGTTTGTGCAAGAATATATTTTTAAATGTTTTTTTTTTTTTTTTTTTTTTTTTTACACCACCTTGCATGATGCAGTTCAAGTCTTAGCTGGGGATTCCAGGAAGTAGTCTGCGTGCATGAATACTACAAATAAAATGCAGCTAAGAACATCACAAAACAGAAATAAATGAGTGAGAAGCTAATATAACAATACTGTCTTAAGCAGGATACCCAGCCTTCAAACAGACACTAATCACACAAGAGTTTGGGACAGGTTAAGCTTGTCTGGGAGTGAAGCTCAGTGTGCACTGAGGCTGCCAAAAGGAAAGTGATGGCAGGACTGACTGATGAGGGTGTTATTTCTAGTCTTTTTAGACCACGCTGTGCTGGTGGTCTTCAACATACCTGGTTCAAAAAAGGTATAGGCTTGTCATGAGTGTGAGTGGTGTCTAGACACCAGAACAGCAGTAGGACAAGAGGAAGTTACTCAGGGTATAAAACTAGATATGTACTGAACTGAGCTATAGGATGGGACTTTGGATTTGAGACAGAGAAAAAGGTTGAAACCTTGACTGCTAAACAAAGGAGATGCAGTGGGAGGGCTCACTTCCTGTCAGATTTATGTACAGAACTCCCACTGATGTGACTGGCAGGTCTGAGCCAGACAGAATAAAATACTTGGGGGAAAAAAACAATCAGAAGAAGGTCATTGCTTAGTAAACACCTATAAAAAGAATTTAAATGCTGTCCTACTGTGATTCATCTAAGGTTTGATCTAAAGTTCGTTGAAGTCCAAGGGAGTATCTCTACTGACTACAATGGACTTTCAATCAGGCCTTAGAAAGGCTGATCATTTCTTCTGAGAAAATGACATTTTTTTGTGAGCCAAAAGTGATGTTTTCCTGCAATTCCTTGTAATGTAAAAACAAAAGAAAACTTTGACAGTACGTTTATAAGCCCAGTATTAAATCCGTGATACATAGTGTTTATGTCTGTAATAGAAAATGATTGTAACAGAATATTCTAGAATCCTGGTATAAAAGCCTGATATTCCTGTGTATGATTTTTTACATTGGAGCCACTGATCTTTGCCATATGAAGATCTGATGTATACCTGATCTGTATACTGTCCTTAATCCATATTCAGAAACAACTTAAAGAGACTGCTTTTCAAGCTGTCTGGGTCCAGGGATAGCTAAAAATTAATACTTCAATTTTGTGTAACATTTTGACTACAGATATATAATTTGACTTCCTCTCTTTGTTCAGAAATTAAGATGAAATAATGTTACTTTTGTAAGCAACGTGAGTAGGTCAGATTTTCATGGAGTGATACTTTCTTAAACAAAAGCTCAGTATTTCTTGTGTGTATTTTTATTGTGACAAAAGGTTTGTTTGTTTGTTTGTTTGTTTGTTTTGCAAGAGATGTGTGGCTGAGTCTCGTTCCTTTCAACTCAATTTGCACTTTGAGATACTGTTGTAAAATCCTTCTGACTTCCTTGCACAATTAAGTTGCCCCAATGGGCCTTCCTTTTCCAGGTTAACAGCAGCTTTTTGTGTGAAAGTGCAGCTTCACTGTTTGACAGTCACTTCAAAAAAGTCTCTGAAATATATTTTTCCTCCTTCTGTTACAATGAAATGCTTCATTCTGTACATTAACAAGATGAGCTAGAGCAGATCACATGAAAGGAACTTTTAAACTGAGAAATATACTGCTGCTATATTCTTCCTAGTACTTGACAAGATATTGAATAAATCAGTGAACTTGAGATTTCCATCAACGCCTGAGAATAGGATAAAGAATGATCTTTCATTAATATTCTATGAATGGAAATGTGGATAACATAAAGCAAATCATGAAAAGCCTACTTATTTCATGCAGTCACAACTTTTAGGGAAAGCAGCATGCATTACACACAGGTTATGTCTATACTACCATCCAAAACTGGCAAGGGAGCCAAACTCTGGCCCTGATGGCACATTTCACACCGCATATTATGTTCTTTAACTAAACTTGCCTCCTGCCCAAAACATAGCCCTATCCATTGTGGTGTGTGGGAACAACTCTGGCCCAGGCTGTCTCTTGAATTTTGCTCAGGTGTTGTCCTGACAGTGCTTGCTGTCCCAGACCAAAAAAAGAACATATTGTACAAAGAGTTGTGGGAATGGACAGTCTTCATACTTGACCCATACCCTGGCCCTGTTTTACCTACTCATATAGATCCAAACAAAGATGATAACAGAAAGCATCAGGCCATTCTCCTAATCAGCAGTGGTGTTCTGCATTTCCCAAGGCAGCTATTTATCTAGGTAAACATAAAACATGAAACAGCAGTTTATTTTTCAAGGAAAATTGTCCTTTTCCAGGAAGAATGCCAGGTGGCTCGTTCAAAAGAATGATGAATTATATGGCTTACAGAAATTCATTGTGCTACCATTACCTTCTAAGGCTGTTATGTAGCTTGAAACAGATTCTTTTATAGCTAGAATGTCGCAGAAGCCAACAGTAAATTATTGGCTGCATACAGTATCTATAGTGTACAGTGTGCTCAAGTCTGGGGACATTTTAGTTTTATATCCTTTTTTACTGAATCATGATATCATTTAAGATTTAGATGAAAGAGATTGTTCTTCAAACGTGTGAAAAACAAATCCAAAAAGATGGCAGATATTTTTACTTCCAAATATCTTACATCATCACAATTTATATTTTGTCCGAGAAGCATTTCCTTTCGTGTGGGGGCAAGGGGGGCTAAGTCTAGGCTTTTAGTGAGTAACTCAATATGAGGCCTGAACCACTTCTCGTTGCAGTCTTGAGAGAAGAGTCATGTTGGAGAGGGCCAGGGAGCTTTTCTTCTTAGGAATGACTGAAGATGTTCTAAAAACTCATCGACAATGTTTAATTAAATAAATAATTCTGCCAAGCAGACAGAATTGTTGAAGTGAATCACTCGGCATCCTGTTACTTCCTTCGTATTGTCTCCTGATCCCCTCAGCCCATCAGGGTAGGACAGTGAGAAAGATAGACCCAGGTTCCTACAGGAAGTGCATGCTGCCTTCAGGCACCGTGTGAGTGCCGTGGTGGGCTTTGTGTTCTTCTCTACCCAGCACTTCATCTCAGACCACAGGGCAAAAGCTGGTAGCTCCTTCTGCTGGCTATACGTGGTAGAGAAAAAGGAGCTGTGATCTGGAGTTTTCCCAAGGTTATGCTGTCATGGTCAGGCTAAGAGAGAGCCTCAACACGTGGACATAAGCCTTACCATGCCACTTACCCTTAGGCTCAGGAAAAGGGACAATCTTATTTCCTAGAATAGACATAAGCTCAAGAGGTGGGGTCAGTAGTCAGATCACTAAACACTACAGCTAGCTTGTCATAGTTTTCAACTGTTATTCAGACAGTCCTGAATAAATGCTTGAAGCTAGAACCACAAAGAAAATGAGATTCTTCACTAAGAAAAGACAATAAAAAGAGAATTGCTGTTTTCAGATTTCCAAGTTTATATCCTAGAAATATTGCAGCAGGTCAAATTTCTCACACTATGGCAGACATTCTTGAGCTACTTCAAAAGCTCATTTTGGAAAACAGTTTTTCATCATGTAAAAACCTGAAAGATGTTGTGACCCCAAAATACTTGTGCATCTGCTTTGAGACCTTAAATCCATCTTTTTGGTTTAGGATTGCTTTTCTGGTGGAGAGGTTTGTATACAACCACACAGATACTTGAGTTTAAGCTGCTTCTGCCAGATGTGCAAACATTCACAGGACTTGTCCACTGTAAGTGGGACTTTGAATACCTTAGAATCGGAAGCAAAGGCTGGTATGCACCTCTGAAGGTGGCTTAGTCCAACACCTCTCCTCAGAGATGGGTCAGACAGAGCAAATTGTTTGGGTTTTGAACATCTCTACAGCTGGAGTCTCTAGAACCACTCTGGGCAGCCTGCTCCAGTGTTTGACCAGCCTCACAGTAAAAGTTTTGTCTTGCAGAATGTTCATATAGATTGAAAATTCAAGAAAGTTAGAGAATTATAAAAATGCAAGTGATAGATTCTCTTTCTGGGAGGGATTTATTTTTACAGTAAAAATAAAAATATATTTTGCCTGAAGATGCAAAAGGGGTATAGAAAGACTGAGGGTCCAATAATTAAGGTATCGAAAATGAAATTGAACGCTTTTTCCTCTGGCTTCTGACTTTTGCAATAATTTTAAATTATCCTGGCTTCGCATTCATTCCGTATTCATAAAAGAAGGTATTATTTTTGTTTTGTTTTTTTTGTTTGTTTGTTTTGTTTGTTTGTTTGTTTTAGAGCATATGCTTTTGTTTTGTGTAGGTAATATGAGCTGGATTCTCTTATATTCATCAAAACACAATGATAGGCCTAATTCCATTCCTAATAACAGAGAAAAGATTTAGAGAGAGGGATTTTGTTTCAGAATGGAGCAAAGTGAAAACTTTTTGCTCTTTTGTAAATGAGAAAATAACACTATGTAAACATACTGAATTAAAAGATAGGAATTTTAACTAGGAAACAGTTTAACATTTTTAAAGTTTTATTAGTTTCTGATGAATTTCCTCCAGTTTTGTTTGTTTGTTTTGTTTGTTTCTTTGTTTGTTTTTCAGGTACAGGTGTTTGATGTAACAACATGAGTTTAAAAATAATTTTGTTCAAGTCCAAAATGTATTTTACTGGGTGAATTTATTATTCTGTTTAAAAATCAACTAGTCCCTTGAATGAAAATTTTATTTTCAGTGTTACTGAATCTGGTTAGGAAACACAGAAACAATTCAATGTAGGATGGAACAGAGGAGGAGCATGTCTGCCTTAATGTGTTTATTTATTCCAGAACACATAAAATAAAATAAAATAAAATAGTTCATGCATTATGGGAAGAATAATGGAAAAAATGTTTTTCTTTTCTATTAACTATCTGGAAGCTCTTTATCAAGACCTGAACTGAAAAATTCTGCTACATTAGGTTACTCCCTGCATTTTTAAAATACTTTTGAAAATCATATGGTTCATATAGAATGGATCCCTGTGAGCTATTCAGAATAAATAATTGGAAATGGGAATATCAAGAGCCTTGGCAAAACTCACTCGTTTCAAAAACACTTACCTTGGCTAGGTAAATGCATTAATACTCTGAAAACGTAAAGGTTTTCAGAGACTGTGCAAATGGTACAACTTTGGCACAAAAAAGTCACTGTTACAGCCACATGCAGGTATTCACTATAATGAAACTGGGGCTTTTGTTGGCAGTCTGGAATATTTCAGACTCACCGAGGTGGTCACTGCAGCACTAATGCTTTTAAGGTGACTTTGTAATTGAATTGTCATGATTCAGATCCATATTGAAAGTAACCATGAAGATAGAATCTCACCTTGAAAAGCAAAGAACATAATACCACATGCCCTCAGCCCACGATCACTTCAGGCATACAAATAAAAGTGCAAACTCCTCTTCCTCAAACCCAGACTTAAAATTTGGGTAAAAAAAAAAAATCAAATGAAGAGCTGGAAACTAGGATTGTTTTTTATTTATTTGTATGTGCATCCTTAAAGTTCAGAGCAAGAAGACTGAATGGAAATCTAATAACTAGAACTATTTATTTACTTATTTACTTATTTCTATGTGCATTTGTTCTCAGGTAAATATAACACATTTCAGCAATGAGCTTTGTACACTGCAGTGGTAAAAATAGTTTTCCTCCAGCTTTTGAACCACAGAGAGCAACTTTTACATGCCAGCAGTATCTCCATTCTCATTCTCCAAGTTCTGAATTATATTTTCTTTAAAAAGGGCATCCTCCATAGGACACAAAAAATTTTTGAATGCCAGCTCAGTTGGATCTGAGTGAATTCCATACCAACGAAAGAAGGAAGTCAAAGTAGGGAAGAAAAACAGGGTTTTGAAATGTATCTTGCATTTATGAAAAAACTAGGGGAACCACATTGAGAAGGTGATGATCTTTAGACTCACAAACAGGGCCAGTAAATCTGTCTTTTGTTTGTTGGGAATGAATCACAGTGGGATTCCTGTAAAGAAAACAAAGAAATGTTCAGTATGGGTACAAATCCTCAAGTTGAGGCAGAAAGGCCACTTAGAGCGTACCTTCACTGCTAGTGCCATTGAGTCACACTTGCTTGGATGCCAAGACATGTTTTCAGCAGAGGAAAGCAAACTCACTGAGCCAGCACAGTAGCTCGGCAACCTGATGATAATGCTTCAGAAGATCGTGACTCAAGACAGGACACCCTAGGTTTGGTCATGGATTTATTCTTTTGTGTCAAACGGCAAGTTTTTTTTTTGTGTCGGTCTCCATGGTGATGAGTTTGACCGTCACCCCTGGGACAGCACTGAGAGCAGTTTTACAAAGCCTGCCTTGGCAGATTTACCATCACTGCTATGTATCACAGAAATCAGTGACAGCAAGTTATTGACATACTGAACTGCAGAAAGTTGCTATCTTTCCATTTCAGATATAAAAAAAAAAAAAAAAAAAAAAGCAAAGCATTTCCTCATCTGGTAGGCCATCTGAACTGCTAATTACTGGCAAAAATGTTCCCTGTCAGATGTTATCTAGCCAACTACAGAACAGAAGTCAGTCTTACTTTTGCCAAAGCAATTAAAAGGGAGCTGACCTAGAACATTTCAAAAACTGTAAAACGCAATTTGCTACTCTTTTACCTAGTCAAATACTTCAATCTCTGCCTTTCCGTTTTGCTCATTATCCAAATTATATGGTAAATCAAAAAGGGAGAGGTCAACTGAATTAAATTACATCACAAAGTAGGTGCGAGAGTGCAAAAAGTAGATGTCAGTTTGACTGTCAGAATTGATACTATTGCATGTCCCAGGAGAACTCAATATTCTGGATGAGTGTGTGGCAGTAATATATCAGAAAATTATTTATTTAATTAAATAAATAGAAATGTAAACAGTTTAAAATCAAGGTCATTTTCATTTTTCTTTGGGTAGGATGATGTGTTTGTTGATGTGAATTAGGATTTTCAGCCAGCTGAGATTCTCAGTGAAAAGTGAAAATTTTATACAAGTTGCTACTGCAGTTGAAAAGTACAGACAAATCTGCCACCATGCCAGGCCTTTCTGTGGGACTGAGAATAAAAGCAGCAATGGCCTTTAGGCAGCATTTGCCTGGGCAGAGAAGTCTGAATGCATAGTGTTTATAGCAGTTCGTTGCCAAAATTTGTAGCAGACCATGAAGATCTCAGACAGCTTATCTTCCCCACAATGCCATTAGAGCAATCTGTGTTGTTATTAGATTGCTCTGTTAATATAGAAGTATGCATGTACCTTGAACTATGCATAATATGTATAGATCATGCATTTATTGTTATATGAGGTTACTTAAATACAACAACTTAATGACGATACACAAAAAGCTAAACGTGTATATGCGAGCAGACCCAGAAAGTAACAAGTAGAACCAATGTGTGAGTGATTTCTGGACCTATCAACCCCTCCTGAACTGTGGACTGTAAGGGGAGATGCCTCTCTAACTATACAGGTTTTAGCTGCATGCCATCTGTTTAGATCCTGGAGGTAGATGTGCATGGTTAAACATTCCTGGGCTTTGCAAACCTTAGTCACAGTATATTGAGAAATCAGGATATGGATTCCCACACTGCTGGATTCTTAGAAATGCTGAAGGTTTCACAGAATGCAATAAAGCTTTGCAAAATGTGCTATTTGCTTCATCTGTGACAATTTTTGAGTATGATTTATACACATCTACTCTTGATATGAAGATGGATTATGCACTTAGACCACACACATTTTCTTTCCCTTTTTTTTTTTTTTCTAAGAATTTGTTATATCAGCACTCTCAGACTCTGGTAACGTTTAATAGAGTGTCTTGCATATATTCAATGTAGGTAGAAAATATAGGCTTTTAGGGCTTGAGCAGAAGAGTTGAGCTCAACAAGTTAACATGCATATAGCTGATGAGGCCACTAGTACTGGGAGATGTGATCATAGGCAGATGTTAAATATTTTACACATGCAAATGGTTTTGAAAAATTGCCTTGTGTGATTACGACGGAATTTGTGCAGGCATGCGTCATGGAGCACATTGGGCATAAATTAGGCTGCTTTGCAGTAGTCACAGATTTTCAATTTTATCTGACCCTGTGGAAATGCAGTTATACCCAACTGAAAACAATCTTCCATCATACGGTACAGAATTAGCTTCATCTGACATTGCATTGTTTAACTGCTGGAGTGTGCAGAAATGTGACATCTGTGTGTCATGATACATGGCGTTTAACAGGCAAAAAATATGCACATGCTTCTTTGTGGAAATTTATGCATACAGCTTTTCTGGCTTTTTGAATTGGATTTGGCTCTGGATGAAAAGCTCTGGATGCAGGTGTTGGAATGCAAGTTAGGTGTACAAGCTCCCACTGCAGGCTGTGGTGACAGGAAGCTCAGTTCTTTTGCCCAAACTCAGCTGTCTGGTGTCATCCCAGTGGTGCCAGGATATGCCCATCTGGCCTCCAACCAAAGCCAGATCTGCTGCTCCTGCATGGTGTCAGGGACAACCAGAGTGTCTCAGGCGTCACCACACAGTGACGTTTAGGTGGCACCTATGGTCAGAGTCCTAGATATCCACAGTCTACAGTGGAGAACCAACTCGCATGAATAAACTTGCATTTAGATACCCACATTCAGATATCTTGATGCTGAACTGAACTGTACTTTCAATATTTTGCTCTTCTGAGACAGTTTTAAATGAAACACATGAAAAATAAATATTTGGGTTCAGTCTTGATGTAGTATATATCAAAATTTCAAATGAATATAACTTGTTTTCATATATGCACTAGTATTTACAATAAAAGCTTTTCTCTGTCCCTTTGAAAGGCTTTGTCTCCTGCCTAACTTTATTAGTTCACCCCCCCCCCATTCATTTAACAAGATCAAAATTAATTTACAACAGTAACAAAAGAGATGAAAAACAGAAAGATTTGTGGTTTATCTTCTTTTCAATCATTATTTTTAGGATTGTACTTCAAAATGGATTCCTGTAAGAAAAGAAACAGACATTGTGAATACTATACATCTTATTTTCAGCAAATATAGTTCTTATTTTAAAGACATTTTTCTATGCATTTCAAAACACTATAAATGAATATTCAGTAAAATGTACTATTCAGCAATAATTAACCTGAAAGGGCAAGAGTCAGAAATGATAAATTAAGAGGTACATTAGAGTGTTCTTCTTTATGTTAAGAGTCAGCTCATTGGCTTTCTGTTAAAATTTTAAGTCTTTGCTGGTCAATGTAAGTTGTTTCCTCAAAACAACATTTAAAATATGTAGTTAATGCTTTTAAGTATTGCAGCTGCTGAGCTTCGCTAGAAATCTTCTCAGAATATTATCTTTCTTTTTGTTAATGTGAATATGTTAATCATTGCCCTAGTGATCTTTAGTGATGTCTAATGAGCTCGCATAAAGGCAAAAGACCAGTTCATCAGGAGGAATAGTTACTTGTGGTTGTCGTAGCCATCTACCAGGACCAACAAAGTGTATTTCCAATTCAAAAATAGCATCTATGTGCAAGCTGAATATTCACCAATAGCCAAAATCTATTTTTTCTAAAACACCCACAAAACCCTAAAATATCAAGTTTGAACAAAAGAACTTCACATCTGCTTCAGACCATTATTCTGCTTTAAGAGTATATTAAAAAGGAAAAATGTATTTTCAGCATATGCCAAACTTAAAATAAGCAAGCCTAAAATTTTTGTATTTCCGTTATCAGCAATGTCAGATTGTAATTAAAATTATTAATAAACTTCCTGAGTCACAAAGGATGAATAAGACTCACTTAAAGCTGTCAGTCTTTCAAAATAGTGCAAAAGTGAGCTTAAAAACTCTCTTGAACTTCAGTGTCTTCTGCTGCAGAAGGGAAAGATCAAATTACATAAGAACCAAACTCTGCTATTAGGGATAAATTTCATAGTTAAATCTGTAATACGCTGTGCACATTTGTTACAGAAAAGAAATTAACTCTAAATCAAACTCCCATTAGAGACAAAATAATGCAGTAGGTGAATGGATAACTTGAATCAATACAGGAGATATAACTGTTTTACTAAGTAGAAGGAATTATACTAATAGGAATGAAACACTTCAGCATGTAGCACCTACTACTGCAGTAGGCTCCCAAAGAAAACCTCCACAGATGTTAACAAGGGCTTTGTGCAAGCAAGGATCAGCTCACAGAAGATAATTCCACCGAGTACTTTTAAATGGGAAATTCATAACAGTGCTTTGCTTCCATTGTGAACTGCAGACACATGGGTGAAATTTCACTCAAAGTCCTGTATTTGAGAATAGAGGAAAGTCATCAGATAAATATTTGTTTGGTTAGTAAATAATACAGATAAAACATCAAGGCCCTGAGTGCATCCACCTTGTACGTACAGCCTCCTGTAATGCCTTTCTGCTCTTCTGCAGCTTCTCCAACCCCTCTTCCCAGAGCTAGGGCTGCTTGTATTCAGGACTTCTGATCTGCTGCAGATGTGCCAACAGAGCTGACAGCTGTGCAAGCAGCTCTGTAGTGAGACAGAGCTGGGAGAAGCATCACCTGTGCCTTCCACCTCTGCATCCTCTGCCTATGGGTCAGGAGCTGCATCTATTCTGCCGGTTGCAGAATTGCCTGAACTCCTTGCATGCACACTGTGCCCACCTTGTGTCCGGCCTGTCTTGCCCGGCTGGCTGGACCTCAGACCTGCTGTGTGTGTCTGGCCATCCCTGGGCTGTGCCAGCCCTGCTTTGCTCTCCAGCTTCAGGCAGAGTGGGACCAGACTCCATGTTGGGGAGGGCTGTCACCTCAGCTCCCAGCTCTGTGTCCTTTGCAGGGTACCTTGTCCTTAAGCTTCCCTAACATAAAGATCACAGGCTGCATTTTTAGTTATCTTGATCATGGGAAGTGCTCTTGCTTATCAGATGCTTAGAAAATGAATGTTTGATCAATACTATAGATATCACAGGGCACTGGCCAATAGGTCTAAAATGTACCTCATCTCATTACAGGGGGTACTTGATTATTGGTGTTGATAATCTCTACCTGCATTTATTCTTATTAACTAGGCAATACAAACTTAAACAGTTCTAAGTGATGACTGCCTCTCTAGAAGAAATGTTCTGCAAAGTTTAAAGAATACTCATTAAAAATTTCAGAAAAACAATCTTTTGATAGCTGAGTGCTCTGAGGTTGTCAATGTTATTGCAAAGGAGGGGAAAGACCTTCCTAGCTTTCAAATCAGTATCTAAATAAAAAAGAACTGTAGTATGACAGTATGAGAGTAGGCTGAGGAAGGTGACCTTCTCCTCTACTCAGCGCACGTGAGATACACTTGGAGTGATGGGTCCAGTTCTGGGTTCCCTAGAGAGAGAATGAGAGAGCTGGGATGTTCAACCTGAGGAAGAGAAGGCTTGAGGGGTTCTTACCAATCTGTATAAATATCTGATGTGGGGGAGGAAAGAACTCCCCCAAACTCTTCTTGGAGGTGCTCAGAAAAATGACAAAAGGCAAGAAGCACAGCCTGAAATGCAGCAAATTCCATGTAAACATATGGAAAAACATTTTTTTTTTTTTTTTTTATTGTGAGGGTAGACATTACACTGGAGCAGATTGATCAGAAAGGTTGTGGAGTTTCTGTTCTTGGAGACATTCAACCTCCAAATGCACGCAGCCCTGAGCAACCAGCTCCTAGTGGCCCTAACTGCGAGCAGGGGGCTTGGACTTCCCAACCCACAATGCTGTGATTCTTTGCACCTGGCCAGTTTCCTTCCAAAGTGGGTTAGCACACTTCGCAAACCAGATTATGATATCTGAGCCTTCTTGACAGGGTACTGCTACATTGTTTGCAGGGATATTGAATTTTTTGTAACCATCTCTCCTTTTACTATAGAGCATAAGAGTGTCACCCTTATGTATGTGCCCTTCAACAACACAATTCCAAGCCTTTCTGCTGAAGTCTTCTGCCGTGAATATTACTCAGCCTGAAACCATTTGTGTTCCAATATTCCACTCTGCTTGACACAGGTATAACTTTCATTCTAATTATTTTCATTAAAATGATTTTCCCCTCAGCATTTTAATATTTTTTCTCTTGATTTCCTATATCTTACTGACATCACTCTGGACACTTTGGTTTCTCATTCTTTCTATTCATCCCAGTGTTATGAAGCATCCAAACCCGGAGCCATTCTTGGCAGTTCTGGGTGATGTGTTTTATTGGTGCACTGTAAGATCAAATAGAGAAAACTTGGTCTGTCAGATTCCTTCCTGAACTATAAAACAATACCTATGTGTTTTCTAAGGCCAGGGACTGTCACAGGAAAACTGATGGAGTCTGAATGAGTTTCAGGGAAGTTCCTGCTGCTTTAAGGACAAGGTCCCTTCCCTGAGGACAAAAAGAGGTCACAAAGTTTTCCAAATTTAGTATTACCACTTCTTGCTGGTACTGCTATGGATTGGCAGGTACCTTGTACTGCCACACAGGCACTTTCCTTCCAATGCTTTTATGGTTTTGTCTCTCAAAGCTAGAAAAAGCATCAAAGAACATTTCCAAGGTTGCAGCAATGCTGACAGGTAAACACCTGATTTTATAACATTGTCTGACAACAACATCTGGTACAATAATCCTGCAAAGTACAAAGCAATTTCTAATCATTATTACATATTCTAGAAATAGTGGCCTCAATTTACCACAGGCTAAAATGAAAATCATTAGTTTTGCATGAGTCTGGAAATTAGAAATATAACCAAGAAAGTACTGAGGCCTGATTTTTTCACCAATAATATCCCTACAAAATGAGATAGAGGTGACTTTGTTTATGTTCCCATTTCAATAGCTGATGGTAAGAATGAAGACGGACCTGCCTTTTTTTTTCTTTTTTTTTTTTTCTTTTTTTTTTTTTTTTAAGCAAAAGCTTTTGTCCTCCCTGTGTTCATGGCATAGGCACACCTGTGAAAGAGCTGAAACCAAATTGTCCTGAAAGAGATTACATTACTGGGGAGGGAATCCTATCTCCAGGCAATATATATGCAACCAGAGAGTGGTGAGTGAGAGGAGATCTTGGCTGCTCACACTCCACAACACTGGCACTTTGGATAACATCTGCCGCACAGCCACTCTGAGCCAGAATTGTGCAAGGGTGAGACCCGGTTCCTCTGCAGGAGGTTTTCTCCTCTCCCTGCTTCCCCCTCACACACACACCTTCTCCCTTCACAGCATCTTGCTGCATGAAGTAATCTAAACGTGCAGGGATTACCTGGGCAAGCCAAGCTTGCCAGTTCACACAATGACGTACACTGATATTGGAGGAAAAAGTGAATCCAATTTTGTTCTGGTCTGCAGATTTCAGCTGTGAAAACAAATACCATGTTATCTCGGTCTCATCATTGGCCTCATGTACATTATACAGGTGTAAGGCTTTTTACAGTTGTAAGAGGTGATTGGGGAAATGGAATGTAAATAGAAAAAATGAAATGGAACAAATTGCCAGGGGAATAAAACAGGTAAAATATGTTATATTCTAGATGTAACTTTTCTTTAAAACCTGTCCTAAAACAGGTTTTAAAGCATAAAAGAACATTATGCAAAAAGTTTAGTTAAAAACTTTAAGATGTCCAAAAAAAAAAAGAAAAAAAGAAACTGCCAATTATGCTACAATACATATGTTGGCAACACTGAAATGTGGAAAAAAATCTATAAAATACTTTGAACAGCAGCCTGTGGGATTGCAAACTCCTTTCCTTGCCTGGCAAACTAGACACAACTTTAATAGTGTTCCCATGGCTACCACCATGCTGTGTTCAATAATAAACCTGAGGAATCTGAAAAATAATAGGAAGGAATCTCATAACTTTGCCTATGAAGAGTAAAGCAAATTTTACTGATTTGCATACTCAGCTTTATTCACTGTCACAGGTGTTACAGCATTTTCTTTCCCTTGTTCTTCCCTCCAGTACTGCTGAAGTACTACCTCACTGCTCACTGCAACATGCCCCTCTTGAGAACCAGTGCTTCTGACTGCTGCTGTTTTACCCAGCTCAAGGTAAAATTCATTCTTCCATTTCTCCTGTTAACCAAGGAAATAATTAAGCTGCCCAGTGTTCTCACGAATACGGGAAAAAAAGCAATAGATCTTTCCTTTGTCACTGAATGTTTTCAGAAAACCTAGGGATAGTGACTGTATTCCATTTTACATTTTATTGTTTTATTTTTATTTGCCAAGGGCTGGCATTATGCTTGGTTTCATACAGCACGGAGGAAAAAAATGTTCTGTCCTAGGGAAATCACATGTGTATAAATACACATTTAGGCATGTATTTAGGCCACACAAATAGGCATGTATTAATTTGTCCACTGTTGTACAGAACTCACTGCTGGCAAAGAGAAATAAGTTGGAAAGACTTACATTATTCCTGATGTCTCCCACAGTCTTTCTTGTGAGCGCTGATGTATACCAGAAGTGCACCAGAGAGATATGGATGTGGAGGCATACTAACCATGTTAGAGACTTCAAGGTTCACAAAAAAAAAAAAAAAAAAAAAAAGATGTGGAGGAAAATAAAATATATAACGAGTTTTGTAACTTTATATATAGCTTAAGAGATGGTGAACTGGAATAAGCAAGAGCAGCATCAAGATAGTCAACAGTATTAAAGAGAATATGAAATGAAAAGTAGGAGAAAGTGAAAGGAATGGACAAAATAGAAATGGGCAACCACAGATTTACAGCAGCATCCCAGATGAAGGTGCAAGGTGTAAGGTTGCTGCGGCAATCTAAGGGAGAGGTTACTACACGGGGATACCCACATGTTTTGGGTAGGGAGAATCAGAAGAGAAGAGAGAGATCTCCCTCATGAGTTCTACTGGAAAACTAGAGGGGAAAAATGAACTTCAGAAGACCCATCTGAGAATGGTTGTAAAGGACAGTGTAGAATGAATGCAGGGAAAGGGAGGGAGAACTCCTCAGTTTTTAGTGTGGATTTAGAACAATGCTGTTACAGCTGTTGCATAAACATATATATGCATGTATATATTGACATGGACACAAGTATAAGAAAGATGAGAATAAAGAGACTGTGGT
>VXAA01003826.1:0-19062 GCA_013399115.1 Anseranas semipalmata | reverse complement strand
TTTTTGTTTTTTTTTTGTTTTTTTTTTTTGTGACTGACAACATCCAAGACCAGGAATAACATATAGAAGGGACTAAAAGAGGAACAAAGTGAATGCAAGTGGAGCCCCATGGGGCTTCAGGGTTAAATGCAGGCGAGGGGAGGGGAAGGCAATTGTAACATACAGTTGAAGGGCATTAGAGAGGAGCCAGGAAACTGAAGTGCCATGCAGGATTAAGGCAGGCAAAATGATAGGTTTTGCTGAACACAGCCAATAGACTGAGATGGATGAGAGTAGAAAGGAGGTCTAGAGAGAGAACAGGTCACTGCTGACCTTGGTAAGGGCTGTGTGAGCAGAGTGGAAATGGCTTAGAGCAGCCTGGGAGGATCAGAGGGGAGGCATAAGGTGGCCAGGGCAGCTGGGGCAGACAGCACGTGAAGGAGCTGTGGCAGCTGGGGGGAAGCAGCACCCACTGAAAGATTTGGGGCTTCACAGCAGGAACCAAACCATATGACAAGATATTAAAGACTTAAAGAAAATAAGAATATAAATGAAGGCTGGTTTGAATTAAAATTGATGGGTGATTGTAACTTAAGAGAAACTAGGAGTGTGGAAATGAGTGAGAGAAGCAAAAAGGTAATAGAGATAACAGAGAGGAAAAAGATTTCCATGCCAGAGGCTCTGGTAGAGGACAGACAAAATGTGATACTTGTCTAGGCAGGGAGATTGGGACCGATAGAGACAGAGATAGTATACCAGCTCAATGGAGGCTGAATGATGTCCAGTCAAAGCATAATCCTTCATGCTGTGTTGTGTTATTCTAAGATGTGATACAGTTTAACACAGCAGAAAAAGAACTTTAGAATGGTTTACTGCTGTTTATGAGCAAAAGAGTTCATCTAGTGTGCCCTCCACTACATTGCTAGTTTAGAGGCCATTAAAATTCAGCTAGGTATCCCTGTATTGAGCACAGCACAGACAGACTAAGGCATCTGGAGAGATGAAACTGGCATATGGAGAACTCATTGAGAAATGCTTATCTGTATCACAAAGCTTTTCCAGTTTCACTTTCCTGTTCCATACTCAGACTAGAACAGTGTTGTTGATCTGCTTTCTAATAAAAATAAAATTAAATTAAAAACAAAAACAAACAAACAAAAACCAGAAAATCTCAACTCAGAAATACAGTTTATTTAATCCCCATCAAGATAGGAGATCCAGGTTCACATGTCTTTGCTTGCTGCAGACCTGGACCAGTAACTTTCCTGCTTCCACTTGAGTGCTCTTGCTGCCACTAACCACAGTAGGAGTATGAATGAAGACAGGGAGGAGCTGGATCCTTAAATTTCTTTTTTCTTTTTGTTGAGCTTATACAAATAAGCAACTGTTACAGGAAAAGAGGACAGAAGGACCTATCGTTGAGTCCAAGGTCTGGAGCAGTCCTTTGATGCAATAGAATAGATGAAGGGGGATGAGAAGTGGGGGTTCTCCCACCCCAGGCAAGTGATCAGTATCAGACTGTAGTCTCTTCTTCTTCTGGGGATGATCAGAAATTCCTTTTCCTGTGAAAGCTGTGACCATAGGCTACATTGTATTCAACACCTTGGAATGTGCCCTTCTCACACATCCTACTGAAGATATGCAGATATGAGGCAAGGCAAGGTTTATAGGGTCAAACAGTGAGACTTAAAAAAAGAATGAATATCATATAGCGAACATGGATACAAAAATCTTTCTATCATCTTCCTATGAGTAGTAAGGTTATTGGCTAAAAGTCAATCAGCCAGCATCAAAATCAGTTTATTTCTTCTAGTGGATGCACAGGAATCATAAGCACCATAAGGCTTATGTTTAATTAATCTTTTGCTCAATCATGACCTTTCCCTGGTATGTTAGATTCTGAATATATATTTGCATACATAAAAATAAATATAAGTATGATTAGATGTTTAATTGATTTTTTCACAGTTTGTAATAAGGTGGCATGTCTGACCAGCAGGGAGCAAAGTAGTTTTATTCCCAGGCTGGTGCTTTGGCTCTGGCAGAACCTGCTGGAACATACTGGCACAGAAGAGCCCTTTGAGATGCCAGGTGAGGCAGAAAAGGAGGGACGCAGAAGCAGAGCCTGCAGGAGCAGAGACACTCTGTGGGATTCCTAGAAAGCGCAGGGCAATCACCTAAATTAAAAACACCTTCACAGCAAAACATCAGAGACAATAGCGTGGGATTTCATTTTCCTAACGATCAAACAAGATTGTTGTGGAGTTTGCTTTACCCAAGAAACCAACAGGTAAGGAATATGGACTTGAAAACTACCTATGCTATATTATCTAGTGGAAGATCACATGTAAAAATGTCTTTTTCATTATTTTTGTATTTTTCTAAGAGGTTTAAAATCTGGCCTGCAGGTAAGGTGGCCAACTAGCTGTTGGACTATTCGCATTCTGCTGTTACAGCAAAGCTCATATTTTCTCTATCACAAAAAAAAATACTGAGGACACAAGCTGCTTTTGGTACAGAAATGTAATTACTGATTTCACAGGAAGAGGAAAAGGCCCCAGCTCAAACAACTAAAGCAGTAAATGAAAGCAATGTGTTTGACTGAAGAAACTGAGCATCAGTCTTGTTAGGATCTGCAAGTTGTGTTTTTGTTTGTTTGTTTGTTTTGTGTTTTTTGTTTGTTTTTTTATTGAATCAAAAACACTTTTCAATAAATTTAAGATTCATGCTTTTACAGCAGCTATTTACACAGCATTCTTTCTACCTAATATTTTGGGTTTTCACTCTTGCCTTGAAATAACTTTAAGAGGACTTTTCTACATAAGCATTTAAATCAGCTTGCCCGTATAGGGCAATGTGTTCCTTGATTCCTGAGCCTGTCCAGCAGCCAGAATGTGCTTCCTTTTAGAAACTTTAATTAGAGTAATTGTTAACAGCATAGACTTATTGTCAAGCCATTTGTCATTCCAAAATTATGACAAAATCAGCAGCTTATACTGGTTTTAAAGTTCTTATCACCATTTCTTACTTGTTTGTAAAGTCTTCTTCTATTAATTAGAATATTGATTACATTGTCACAAATTTCCCTAAAGATTGCACCTGCAAGATTTAGTTTGCTAAAATAATAAAGCACAGAGGAAATCAAGGAATATGCAAGGAACACATCTTGCCTGCTGCTTGTTAGCTGGGATTTCTGCAAATCTACAGGCAATATGCTTCATGTGCTACTCTTTAAAGAGGTTTAATATTTTAGTAAATCAGAAAGTAAGAACTCATTAAACACTTTAAGATTTTAAACAAATTTCTCAGAACTATTACTGTGCCTTAATTTAAGATTACTTAAACATCCACATTGTTACTCTGAGGTGCTAGGGCAAGATAGGGTGGGGTGGTTGTGTACTTCAGGTGGTGATTCCTGTTTATTTCACACTAAACAGTGATGGTGATAGAAGGAAGGTTCCTCTATTATCCCCCCCACACACACACACACACATAAATCCATCCCTAACTGAATGCTATTTTATTTTACAGTGTACAGATACATTATAAAACAGTTTCAATTCAGAATTTTAATTAGTACAATCCATACCTGCATACGAATGATGAGGAATTCAACTTCTCATTTTTGCTCAGGAAAGGAAAATGTTACCATGATTCTCCTGAAGGTTGCAAATCCCCTGTAAGAGGCAGAACTTTGCAAGTTTCAAGAGGTCAGGGTCATGCTTAGACTGAGTTTCTACCAAAGCTTACCTGGCTGAACATCATGGAAATGAGTAGCATCTAAAGGAAAAGGGGAATTTTCCAAATGGAAGATAAACCAAACATCAGGCTGTTTCTGCAGAGTGTGGTGGAAATCATTCCTCTGTGTTAATTGTCCAAGTGATGGAAAAAAATCCTTCAAGGAAAGCCATTCCTTGAAACTTTAGTGAGCACCTGATTAATTCACTCCTGACATACCAAACAAAATAACATTCAATTAACTGTTACGCATGCCTACTGCAGCAGAAATTACCTATATGAGTTACATCTGGAAAGAGTTAATTTGTAGACCAAGAGGAGAGGAGAAAAATTGGAGGAATAAATACAGGAGAATGACCGAAGATGAACTTGAATAACAAAAACAGATCAATTCTCCTGTGGATGTGCTCGCATAATCCCTCTTAATGGAAATTACATGCATGATACATCAATGAGAAAACATAACCTGAATTTTATATTTTTCAGCGATAAAATGATCCTTATTTAAAGATTATAATGCTGCAATGTTGGTCACTGATCTTTGCTTTTGGTTCAAGAAGTGGAATGTAGATTTCTAAAAAAAGAAGTACCACACGCAGTAAGCAATTAATTATTTTCTGTTTAAAACTATTTTAGAAATAATAACATAACTGTTTATGTGGAAAAAAATATGCTAATATGTATTCAGAGATTAAACTAGAGTTAAGAAACAAGTGATGTTAAACTAGTGAATACTAAACTTAAGTCTTAATCATATAGTGTCAAAAGCTAAAACCAAATAATTTACAAGTTATTAAGAACCAAAATACATAAGTGCATCTAAGTACAGATTTGTAATGAAATATAAAAACATAGAACTTTTGGGGCTCTGAAAAAGGTACCTAAAGATAAGAAGTTGTTGTGTGTATTTATGGAACATATAGCGTCATATTGTTGTACTATGTGAAGACTAACATTTAAGAACATTTAAAGGCCGGGATCGAGTTAGCAACTGGAACAAATAATGATTAGGCTTTCAAATAGTCAAGACGGCTGACAAAAAAAAAGACCTATCATCACTATCATCACTATTAAGTGATGAAAAACCCAGATGGAATAGCAGATGAGAAGTGCCACATGGGTAGAAACAGAGAATGTAGCTGTTAGCTGTGGTACAGAGGCCTGATTTCAAGCCCATGAAATCCATGCAAGGATCGTTCACTTCTCTCAGCAATGATTTGTATATTTACTTCCATAGCAAGACAGAATTAGGAAAAGCCAGACACACTGCCAATCTCTGTGGAATCTCGTTAGAAATATCTTTTCCAACAATAGTTTCTCATTAAGAACTATTTCTTGATATATGTCAGTCCTCCATATTTAAATCAAGGTTAACGCATTATTATTATTATTAATGATTATTGATGTTATATAACAGTAATTAATCAGAAACTTAGATAATACATAAAAAACCTATTATGGTTATGGAGTTATTTTCAGCAAGCAAAATTGCATCCTTATCAGAAAATGAAATATTTGCTAAGATATGTTTTTGTTAGAAAACTACCACACTGCTGGCAATACTTCTTATTCTTTAGCTCTTTATTAACTTGAACTAATTTCAGATTTACTGTCATATCTTAGATTTATGTCCTGTTAAATAATCCAGGTACATGAACCATTGCACTTACCTTATGAACCTTAGCAAAAAATCTTCCAGATCTTTTTTGATACAATAAATGTTCTTGAGAAAACAGGAATATTATGAAGCAAGAGACCTCAGCCAGCTCTTTTAAGACTCCTGGGTTCAAGACACCTAGGCTTGTTAATTAAAAATAAGTTTAATTTTAGGAGCTGTCATTTAACATCTGAAGTTATCGGTGGAGAGCAAAATCCTTCATCATATGAACGTGATAGAAATATTCTATTCTATTCTTTTTTTTTTTTTAAGATACAAAACCATCATTACCATTGTTAGCATCTCTATGTAGTACTTGGCACATAGTACCAGATTTTGTTTAAAGGTACCTCATCCCCTACAAAATTTTCATAACAATTTCATCTTTTTTTTTCTCAAAATTTATTCTTCAGACAGACTGATTAATATATTGATTGGTCTTTCCTCTCTGTTAAATATAATTTATTTTTTCTAATTGCTTGTTTATTTAGTTAGATGTGGGGAAATTGCCCCCTTTTTTGATTATGAACTTTTCAGGTTTTGTATTCACTTTAATAAAAAAATCCTAATTCATATTCCTGTCTTTTTTTTTTTTCCTCTAAGTCTTCATCAGTCAACTTCATTTACAATTTCTGTCAAATTTGAAATTATCTTTTTTATTGTAGCTGGGCAGCCTGCTACACAATCAATGAAAAATAAAAATTACTTAAATGATGTATTTGTGTAAGTCTGAATTTTAATGTTCTGGTCTGCAGTCCAAAATTATAGCCTCCCCCAGTATATTACTTCTGCTACAATACTACAGTTTTGTCTAAACAATGCAAAGAAAAAAAAAAAAACAGATGGCTAGCTTAATTTTCAATGTTGTTCATGGAATTAGATGGTTCTGCACAAGATCTTTAACACAATAAAATCTTGAAAGGAAATAAAGCACAGAATTAAAATGGGTTGTGACCAGTAAACTTATAATTTTACATTTGCAAATCAGAAATAACTTCTTTTAGGAAAAGACTTCAATATTACTTGTTATGTCTAATAAGACATTATTAGACTTTGAATAATAAAAGCATGGCTCTTTCACTCCCATGTCAGTCTTTCTCTCCCTAGTTATATACAAGTGTTGTGATTTTGAGGCAAGAGTCTTAGCAAATTTGTGTTAGAAGAGGATACTTTGCAACTCTGAGATTTAAACGTTCAGTCAGAAATGCGGGCATCAGAAAAGACATCACTAACTTCTACCAGAAATATGTACATTTCTCTGTTATCAAAGATAACGTACCTATCTTACCAGGTACCAAAAGACTGCTTGTAACTTTTCTTGCTGAACAAGAATCAAACCCAATACTAATGACACACTCGGAGACGGTTTTTTGTTTGGTTGGTTGGTTGTTTTTGGTTTTATTTGTGTTTGTTTGTTTCAGGTGAAACCCACACTTTTGTGATGACCAGACAATTTCTAAGGGTTTATTTCTCCTACTGAGTAACTGGTAGGACAAGACTCCACACTGACAGCTGTGTTGCCATCACTCACCATTTGGTTAGTGAGCATAAAAGAAAGGTAAAAAGAATTGTTTGCTAAGGCTATGCTTGCAGCAATAGCCTCCTTGTGCCAGTGGCACAGTTCCTAGCAGGCCTAGATCTCATTTAAGGACAGAATAATTATCATGAGAGCTCAGTGTGAAATTTCTGCTGATGTCAAAACCTGTCAGTGATCCACGTTGCTTTTGTGGACTGGCTGCACTCAACCGGCTCCTTCAGCAAGAACATTTAAGACCTTATAAGAAGATGACTATGACTCTCCCTTAATGCAGTCTAAAGCTTCATCCAGGACAGGTTCAAACTATCTTTTAGGATCCTAGTGCTGTGACTTATCCTCTGGCTTGTCTTTCTCATCCACACATTAGAACTAGAGGACAAAAGAAAAATCTTGGACAACACCTATAAACTGGCTGGAAAAAAAAAAAAAAAAAAAAAACAACTGCAGCATTGCTGATAGATTGTTGAGCTAAAATACTACCAATGATATAAGCTAGTTTAGTTTTAAACAGAGATCATGGACTTAAATTATGGTCTGGTTCTGTACAAGACTTTAAAAATGGCAGTCTTGAAAGGAAATAAAAGCACAAAATTAAGAAAAGTGACCGGTAGACTGATTATTTTACATCTGCAAGTCAGCACTATGTCATTTCAGGCATGATATACACAAAATTAAAAACTTCATTTAAATGGAATTCTTGTGCCCTTATGAAACACACAAAGTGTATTACTGCAATATAATAAACTCTGTTCCTCTGCACCTATTTTAAAGTAAGCCATATACTCAGGAGAGTAAGTTAGGATTTTAATATCAGTGAAGCAAACTTACATGAAAAATGTGCTTTCCAGCTCAGAGACAGTTTACAAATTAAAACAAAACAGAGAAATTAAGTAAAGGATGATGCATAAGTTAACAGTGCCTGGAGGCAGCCTTAGTTTTAATGCCAACAAATCATGCAGGTTTTACATAGTTATTCACTCTGGTATTCAATAAAAAATGAGGCTCCTGTAACAATGCCAAACACATCCTTAAAGAAACACACTTAACAATAAGTCATATGAACTTTACACTGCAATGAAGAGAGTAAATACATTTAAATAATGCATGTTTTCTCAGGGTTTGTAACTTAAATATGGGTTGGGTGTAAGGTAGTCCTGGCAAGCTGTAGTCAATGACACGAATTAACAGTTACTGTATGATAGGACAGTTATGAGATAAGCTCACTGAAATATGTGGTCATAATTTATTAAATATTTTTGAATGGAAAAATCATTTTTCCATAAAATAATCCTTTTTTTTCTAGTAAATAAATGTTCATGATTTTTGTCTCTTCCTTTCCTTTTAAATTGAAAATAGAATAAAGATAACATACTGAAGAAAGAGAGAAAGAAGGAAAGAAAGAAGGAAAGAAGGAAGGAAGGAAAGAAGGACAGAAAGAAGGAAAGAAAGAAAGAACAAAAGAAAGAAAGAAAGAAAGAATAGAAAACAAGAAAGAAAGAGAAAGAACAGAAAGAAAGAAAGATAGAAAGAACAGAAAGAGAAATGGACAAGAATGAAAGAAAATACAGATCTCCATCTAACAACCTTGAAATATTCTATTTTAGAAAGTTGTGGGGTTTTTTTTGTTTGTTCATTTGTTTTTAAATCTCCATTTTGGATATCTAGAAATACTTTAGGGGAAAATAAAAGATCAAAATACCCTTAATGCATAATTTTTAGTTCTCCTTTCCTATATCAAAACCATTAACCCCTCCAAACTAAGATTTTCTCTAGAATTTCAAAATCAAATATATTCTAAAGGTCAGTATTTTGGGATGGATTTAAAAATCTCATTAATTTTAAGAAACATTTGCCACAGGAAAATACATAATAATAATAAAAAAGATTGTCATTGTTATTATTGGTGTTAGTTTTGTTGTTACTTTTGTTATTTTAAGTAGTGTGTAGTTTAATATTCATGAAAACCACTTCTTTCCAGCAAAAGTCTTAGCATGAAATAGACCCTTACATTTTTAATCATGTAATCATTTCTATTGCTATCCTAAGACTTGTGTATATTCAAATGCTTTAGGAATTGTAAGAAAAACAACAAAAAGAAAATTACTGTGCCTGTGCTATACTCCTTAGGCGAACAGTTTAAATTTAAATATTAAATTGAAGGAATCATTTTGAATAATTGAAGATTACAGTCTTCACAATTATTCACACAAATGGCTGATTTTATTTTAATATTTCAGCTCTACTTAATTTCTTATGCCAGAAGAAAAGAGGATACATGAGGAAAATGTCAGGCAAGAAACAGTTTCTTGGGTTTGTTTCCGCTTATGTGTAAAAAGCTGCCAAGTGGTGCCCTCCAGGCACTGCAACACACTTCACTTTTGCCCTTGTTATTGGAATTGTGAAATTCTCTGTTTTTGTTTGTTCGCTTGTTTTTGTTGTTGTTGTTGTTGTTTTCTGGCTTTCCAGAATTTGTACAAGTGCAAACCCTTCCTTTGAAAGACTTCTATGGCATCTGGAAACACTAGACTTTGTAGAAAAAAAAAAAAAAAATGCTGGGCCGTTTTCAGAAGAGAAGAATGTTGCATGTAATATTAGGAAGAGACTTTCAGGGTATTTATAACCAGACTGTCTAAATGAGAAGAAAAGGAATGTCTTAAGAGATAGGAACGAGGAGAAGGGTAAATAGCATGGGGCCTGAAATATCTGATTTTAATGCAGTGACTATATGTAATTTTGTTAGCCCTCTGTGAAGGGGAATGAACACTTGAGAAGGAAATAAGGAGCCACATGTCCCCAGCTTTGAAAAAGCATGCTGTTCAGGGTGGGAGTGTGGGTTCAGCTTCTGTGGTCTGCACTGGAATAGGAAGAAAACTCATCTCTTTTCCCTCTCTGTGAATACAGTGAAATTGTCATAGCAGCTTGAGACAGACTTCTGAAAAATCTCACCTGTTCTTACAGCACACAGCTTCAGGAGTCTCGTAGGATGGTTCCCGTGTCTGATGGATGTCAGCTATGTGATGAGAGCACAAGAGTGGATGGGACATGGGGTGGCAGACAGAGACTGCCAAACCCACTGTATTGGAGCCTGGACACATTTGGATAATCTCTCAGTAACTTTCCTACTGATAGTCTCAAGGATCACCTAAGTTTCATGGACAAAAGGCAGCTTGGGGGTTGAGCATGCACTTGCAATATGATATTGATGTGCTAGTTGAAACACTGTAGAGAAAATAGAATACCAATATACAAGCCGGAATGGAAAAGTAACTGTTGTGGTGTTGCGGCTGAGAAATAACAGTGTCTATTCTTTACTGAGGCTCCTGTGTCGTAACGTGTATGGAGTTATGCAGCTGCTGCTGGGAAAATTACATTTGGTGGTGCAGAGATTTAATAAATGTTCCACTGTTACATGTATGTTGTATATATTTGAAAAAAGAAAAAAAAGGAAAAGAAAAAAGGAAAAAAAAAGGAAAAAGGAAAAATGAAGTTCAAAGATATTTTTTCAACTGAGACTTTTCTTAAAAATGGAAGTTCAGAATCTTTCCATCAGTCAGCACTACTTATGGCATGAAGAATTAAACTTTCTCATAAGAACCCACAACTGGTTACACCACACAGAGCTGAGGTGGATTCTGTGTCAGTCTCCAGTTCCCTGGATAAACAATCCAATGATAAGGCTATTAGGTGAAAAGCAGCCACTTAAAAAAGTTTTTAGGGACCTTGATTCTTTGGATGTGTATTAGAAACACTGAGAAGTCATTAATCAGATCAAAATCCTTAGGGGACTTCAGCAAAAACTAACTTGGCAGGATTAATCTAATCTATTTTACATGTCTACAGTGCAGACAGCCACTTGGGCACATCTAGGGTGTGATTCATCTTCCAATATAGACATTGAAAACAGATCAGTTGAATCCTGCAGCAGAAATGCTTATTGCTTTCTGTTGGTTCTAAAGAGATTATAAAATCTATCCCATTATAAAGGATTTTTTCCACTGGTTTGCACAGACATAGATGTCTGTACATTAAAAACATCTAACCTTAGATGAGATGACTTTCACACCTGCTTTGACTAGACTCAGACAAAAGTCAAATCCTGAGGTGCTCAGGATTGGAGTGGTTTTAGGCACCTCCAGAAGCACTGTTTGAAGGGCCTTGTGTTTTTTAAAGGGAAGGACCCAGACAGTAAATTTAAGCACCTACAGGATTAGGTAACAGCTGGGTACATTTTTCAGATCACCATCTGGGCCCTGGGCAAAGCTAAAGTTTCTACTTTAAGCATGCAAACGTTTATTAAAATACTTTTAGACTCACACGGTCATGTAAATTATGTTTGGCTGTTTTGTTTAGAAATTGTTTTTAAACTTCAGTGCAAAACTGTCTGCTCATGCAAATTTGTCATCATTTGGCTAATTTATTTGGCATCCACCAATTTACATGCCTCTTCATGCACTTCTTTTACTAACAGGCCACAGTATATGGCCTTTTTTTTAGGAAAAGATCTAGAAAGAATCTTGACCAAGAAGATCATTTATAACTTACAACAGCCAACTAGTGTTTGCTCTTCCATATCCCTTCTGCAGCAGGCTGAATCAGCTGGTGCTAAATTATTATCTGTATTTCATATACAGAGCTTGCTAGAGGTCAAATTATGATTCATTTTGAAAATGACAACCCCATCCTCTGTTATTTTTATAACTGGCCAAACAGATATGACAAAATCAAAATACAGAAATAGGTGTAACTTCAACTGATATTAGAGTCTCAAGAGGCACATCACAATTTTGCATTTATATGCAGATATCATAAATAAGGCAGAAACACTTGTGCTCTCTAATATCCTGTATATAATTGAGTGTGCTTTTGTATCTTTCTTCTTGTTAATTTTCTTTGTCTTGCATTTCAACCTAATCTGAATGCATCTTGTGTGACTTGAATAGATGAGACTGAACTGTGCCCCCACGTGCTGACATCCTTCCTTATCACCAGCCACAATAACGTATTAGCTTATTTCAGTTCTGAAAGCTGCACAGATGACTGCCTAGTTTCTCACTGAGCTTGTAGCACCATGAATTCTGCCTGCCACAGCTCCTGCTCACATTTGATTTCCATGCTCTGCATCCTTCTCTGGCTTTCCTTTGAGGTCATATAAAAGTATTGGCAGACAGGGGAAATCAGCACCTGACAGCTTTCCAGACAGTGTGATTGAAATCACGTCACACATCTTCTACAACTGACCCCCAAATAACTGGTTGTTTCCCCATATGCTTCATCTTGCAGGACTGCTGGCTGCTTCTTATTGTAAAAGACTCCAGTTTATGTTGGTCAGATGAGGAATTATCTGATCCATGTTTTGTCTTCATGTTTACAGTCACACTTCTGGCATTTGTGTCTAAGCAGAAGACCTTTTCCAAAGTTAACCAAATTTTTATCATTAAGGATCATTTTCTTTTTAGCAGGAGGGATTTAAAAACTGGGATTAACTCTTATAATTAACACTACCAAATGTAATTTAGAGCTGAACTCTTGTCTTCTGGTTGTTTTGTTGTTGTTGTTGTTGTTCTATTTTTAAATGTCAGGTGTTTCAGATGGACCTCAAGACTAAAATGAAATATCTTCTATAACTAAAGAAAGCAGTCACTACTAACATAGGTAAAAGGCAGCCCCATATGCTGGTGACCTTGGAAGCAGAATTTTACAGGTAGAAAGCAAAACAGTTACTGGGAAGCTGTGCGGGCTTTTGAAGCAGCCACCTAAACTGTACTCTCACCAGTCTTTTCAATCTCATCAGTTAAAAAGTGATTCTGAATTACTGGGTAGGCATAGAAGACCATTTTGTTATTTTATTTATAATCTTATAGCCAGATTTGGATAGTGCTGCAGAAAGATGGTGTAAAGCAGCACAATTCATCTGGTGGTGGCATTAAACAAATCCATCTAGGCAGAGGAGTGGGCTCTATGTCTGCATGCAGGTTGCCAGTGTCTCAACTAGGATCAGCCTGCTTTTTGAAAAAGGTGGGGGGTTGTTTTCTTTTGGATTAATGGCTGTCAGAGCAGGTTGTTTTTCTGGTGATATGCACTGTTTTCAATCTCTGTTGCACCATTTCTAAGCGTATTTCAGAAACTGTTTCATTTTGACTCCATTGTCCCCTTTTTAGAACTAGGGTAATGTTGTGTTTACCTCAACACATTGAAAATAACTAAATGCAACTGAAAGCAAGTGCTCTCAAAGACTTCGATAAGAAATGATAAACACATGCTTGTGAGGTACTAATAAACACTATGTAATGGTCTGGCTTTAGTCACTGTGAAGCCTGTTTTCTTTTAGGGCCTTGCACTTCTGTATCCAATGTACCACAGCAATCACCTAACAACTGGATTGAGGGTTATCCTGAGGTTTCATTGCCTGATTTTCATCCAAATTTTACCCTAAGAAAAACTCATCATCAAAACTGACAGAAAACTCTATAAACTTTAACCTGAGTAAGCTAATATTTTCTTTTTTTTAATATCATTTTGTCTGAAGAATTTTGGCCAACTCTAGTGATTTCTGATAGCTTTTAGATACAGACTGCTTACAAACCTATGCAAAGAGACAGAATATCTGCATCAGAGGATCTGATCTCATCCCCTGAGACCTGTGCAGGTCCCTTCCACTACAGCTGGGTGGAGACTGTCTGATCAAAGACACTCCTGGGGGAAAATACAGAGAAAATGCAGGACAATTCTTCCCGTAAGGTACATTTCAGATAAGAACCACGCTAAACATGGCTACCCCTAATGATTTGCTGCAGATCTAAATGATGTTAGTACACAACACTATAATTCAAGGACAAATCCAGGTGAATAATCACGGGGAATACTTGACAATTAAAACTTTTAAAGGTGATAAAAATATTCTGCTTGTATTATTGACATAAGGAATAACGAAACAGCCAGTAATTATTACACATAAAACATTTGCTGTGTGTGAAATTAGTATAATGTGACTCAGTTGCACTAAGTATTCTCTTTCAACAAGGTAGAGCTGGCTGAAAACTGGATGTTTTAACATAAAACAGTACTAAAAAGGATAATTGAAGATTGTGGAAAAGAGGGTTAGATTGTGGAAAAGAGGGTTAATACATTGGATTTACTTATTTTCTTTTCTTTTTTTTTATTGTTTTTTAATTCATACAAAGTTAGATGCATATAATCTTTCCATATTTCATAATATTTTTTATGTATTACAGAAAAGCTGCTTTACTTGATAATTATGCATACTCAGAAAATGACTAATATTAAAAACAAAACCTTTCTATATTCCTGCTGCATTTCTCAGAATTTTATCCTTAGAACCGGTGCATTTTTTCAAACCCTCTTGCCTCTCACTTGTCAGAAACTATGCATTTCTATAATTCTGTATGTGTTGGAGCTTCCACAAATTAGTGCCTCTGAGTAGGGCACAGAGAGAATTAGTTCATGCAGAGTATGCGTGCATCTGACTTTGTTATTAATTGATCTTAATTCTTCTTTACTAACGAGTTCTTCAAGCAAACATCTCTCTATCCCAAAGGAAAAAAAAACAATAATAATAATTAAAAAAAAAAAAACAGAGAAATAAAGCAAACTATTTTTCTTGCACCAAAATAGGATTGGATACTTGATATAATTCCACATTTAACAGTACACTAACCGATAAAGTGACAGAATTTCACATTAATAAATCCTCTTTTCAGTTCTTCTTTAAAACAGAAATATTTTGATGGGAACATCCATTGTGAAAGTACTATAGATGGTGAGGAAAAGTGTTCTTTTGTATTAAAGAAACCATTTTTAACACTTCTCTTAAGTTTGCTAAAAATAACGCAAAATGCTTCACCACCACCACAACTCCCCTATTAAATGAAGAGCAACATTGCACCCTAGTGGTAAAAGAAATATTTTATCCCTGATGAAATGAAGGTTGATTCCTGCACTAGAGGATTCAGTGCTGTGGATTTCCAGAGAACAAAACACTCCTCAGCAAATATGGATGGTGCTAAAATCTCTAAGGGATCAAGTATGCCAGTTCTGCCAAGAAAGAAAATTTTATTTCAGTATCAAAGCAGAGTATTTAGTAGAATATTCAAATGGCACACAAAATTAGTAGCTATTTAACCTAGCCTGGTCTTCAAAGGGAGAATCTATATGTATTATCACAGACATGCACACATACATGCATGTATATAAGATGCAGTGGAACTGCAATAAAAATACAGAGAAACCATTAAAAGTTTGTTGAATATAATACAGGATAAAGCATGTCAATTTTTTTGTCTCATTACAGTGGGACCAGAAATTAAATATGCACAGGGGTTTGATTGATGTGGTCTCATGACATGTAGCCCTGACTACTAAACCAGAAACTGTTCTAACAGGAGAGAGCCCTGATGACTTTAAACTGTAAACACTGTTGTACTAAATTAGGCAAAGCTTATTAGTTTCCCAAGTCTTCCCACTGTCTTCCAGTGATATGAAGCAGTAAAGTTGACAAGAGTCAAATAAGCTTCACTCAGAAGTTTCAGGTATTGCCCCTGATCCTGGATGTCCCAACAGAAAGACTGACCCAACCATCTGCCCAGGGAGAGGACCAACTAGTCCTTTCTCTGGAGCCAAATACCTTCAGGTTGCCAAGAACACTACTAGAGTACTGTTCAAACTAGGGTTCATTGAACCTCTATGAAAGAAAAACATGCATGGAGAAAATTCCTTGTTCAAGAAATTGACATTTCCTGATTAAATTGGTTTCTGCTTGAAAAATCCCTGCCAGCTCTAGCAATGAAGTTGTCAATGTCTGACAGCCTTTCATAGATTTTTTCTGGGACATGTTCTCTCCTTCTGCTATCGTTAAACTTGTTCTTTTTCTTCCCCTCCCTCTACACTTTCTTTCTTTCCAAGTAATACTTTCTCAAACTTCTACTGAAAGAGAATAAAGGAATGAGAAACCCAAAAATGTCATGAAACTGGCAGTGTTTCCAAATTCAAAGTGCACACTACACCACTTCTTTGTACTCCCTCTCTTGTAAGCTCTTGTCTTCTAGCTAGTTTAGGTTATTGCAATCTGCTTGAAGCTAGCTTTCCTATTTTGTGTTGAACACAGGAGAGGAAAAAGGTGGAGACAACAATTCTCTTTGAGATTCCCAAGTATCATTATAGAAGGAGGAAGCCAGAGCATGTCTAAAAATTAACAAAAGCAGAGTAAAGAATGAAATTGCACAGCATATTGTCCTCAACTGCAGAGTGGTCTCCCTTCTCCTTCTATTAACCTACAGCTTACTAATTAACACATTTTCCTAGGAGGTAATAAATGTCAGGTTGAACCCTCCTGTAAGGGAAACTTCATTCAGCTCTTCCACATGCTGAAAGAGTGCACAAAACAAAAAGTTATGATTTAAAAGAATAGCACCACCACCAGCATCCAATCCTGGGTCTATTATCTGGATTTAGGCAGTCAAATCTCTTTTCCCGAGTCCTGCAAGACTCAGGTGCTATTTCAGTGTTGAGGAGCTCATTTCTTGCAGGATACCCAAGACAGAAACCCAGGTCCAAGTCTATGCTGTACATCAGCTGGCTGAGGCTGGGAACTGCCCTGACTTCTCAGAAGTAGATCCTTTTTCCAAATGGCCATGCAGGCAGCCTGATCAGAATATATCATCTTGTCCTAGCAAAATCGGGGCCTTTGCAGGAAGACATGTTGTTATCCTGTTTGTTTAAAACTGGTCATGTAATTTTGTCAAGAGCAAATGGAGTAGATTGGGTTGGCCAGGGTGTAACCCCTTTGCATATTAGTTGTGTGCCTGAGTGCACTCTAGCCCGTACTTTGAGGTTTTTCCCCAAGTAAGCTATCCATATCCCATTAAATACAATTATGAGGACATTTCTGCGGGTAAACAATATAGGGAGCTGATGAAAGCCTGAAGCCAAGGATTTAAAGCCACTTTTTGAAGCCATTGTAGACCTCACAGAGGTTTACAATCAAGTGGAACACCAAATTTAAGTAGCAAGGAGGTTGGCAAGTAGCCAACCATTGGCAAGTAACAAGCTCCAGGAGGTTGTTGAAGATCAGTGAAGGCTGTGGGCTTTGAATTTCATTTGCATGCGACTTGGTTCTGCTCCCTTCCAGTTCTTTGATTTCAGTTCTGTTTGGATCTAGTCACCTGTGAGTAATATGTATAGGAGTGGAGGTCCCAGAGATTCACTAGACAAAGTGTTGAGACAGTCTGTCTTTTGCTGAAGTTTCTACTGATGTACTTGCATTCAAGAATTTACATGAGGAGCAGGGTAAAATGTCAACTGCAGCTTACTGTAATGTTATAAAAAAGGGACATGGAGAGCTAAAGTGTTATTAGTCCTTTGTAACATTAGTCCTTTGCTGTATGAGACAAAGAATTCTCAAAAGCAGGTAGTTTTTATTAATTAATCTAGATACTATCTGCTAACTTACTAATGTTATTTTTTTCAATAAAATTTTACCATTTGTTTCTAATTTTATCCCTTTCTTAATTTGAATTAGGATTTAACATTTGTAAGATTGTTTTGCTATGGAAACAAGATATCTCATTTCATATCAGAAATTAAAGTATCAGAACAGTTTTTAATGTGTTTCTGTATATATTGTACTGATACTTAAAATTACTCATGAATCCTTTTCCAAAGTCAGCAAATCTTTCTTAATAAGTGTAACTGAGGCTTTGAATGAGAGTTTATTTCTGCATTAGGTATGGCAAATAATTCAATTTATCTTTTCCAGAAGTGGTAAGTATATGGTGAGCAGATGGCAAATTAGAATTTACAGCTAACTTCCTAATGCTAAATTAGAATTTTTAAGGTAAGCCACTAGTTGTATAATTCATATTTATGCTGCATCGTAAAATGAAACTTGATTTGCATAGATTTGAACACATCCTGTATACAGTATTACATAGTCAACTTTTTTAAACAGAACAAAAGAGCAAATGTTTTNAAAGGAAAGGAAAGGAAAGGAAAGGAAAGGAAAGGAAAGGAAAGGAAAGGAAAGGAAAGGAAAGGAAAGGAAAGGAAAGGAAAGGAAAGGAAAGGAAAGGAAAGGAAAGGAAAGGAAAGGAAAGGAAAGGAAAGGAAAGGAAAGGAATTCTAGCTGTTCCATTTACTCTCTAGGCATAGCAAAGAATCTTATGTTTACACTAAAATATCATATCTTGGCAAGTTCTGACTGTAGTTAAAAGGCTGTTAGCCTTTTCATTATGAACCCAATTAAAATTTCCTCATCTTTATCAGTTTAAATAATATTAAGGATATTACTTAAGCATAGTTTTGTACTTAATCAGAGGTCTAATTTGAACTGTAAGCAGCAATTTCATTTGTTCTTTCCCTCTAAACATTTTCTCAACTTTCTTAATTATGCATATCCCTCTATTTTGCATGCTGGATACTGTCTGTGGTTTGGACTCCAGTAATTGTTTATAGGCTGTTACATGCTCTGGGATTTATTTTTCACTGCTTTGCAAGGAAAGGAATAATACTTGAAGAACTGTCCTACAGAACAGCATATCTGCCCACTGTCTTAAATTCAATCTTGTCTTCCTTGATGACAGTCTTGGCCCTCCAGAAAAATTTTAGGATGAAATATCAACAAAGCTTGTTTAAATCATTTTCTAAGAGTGATGACAAAGAGTTCATGTGACACTAGTTGCAGGCATTTAAGAAATTATTTCTTAGAGTGGTTATGTTCTTCAGCCACAGCACTGCCAGAAGTATTTAACTTTTACTCCATCCTCAGCCTTTTTGATTCAAAGTCTTTAGCATTATCATAAACATGTCTTCATTCCAGTTTAAGCATCACTCAATACCTTCAATAAGCTCTTCATTTAAGACCAAAGTCTCAGTCTGCAAAAGAACTGGAAGATCAGGTTAGGTTAGGGTGGTTTGGGTTCAGATAGATTAGGTTAAGGAGATGATATCCACAGGCAGAAATAAAATGTACATATGTTAGTGTGTACATTTTTTACAAGAATTTAATACTGTGTGATTTGTCTGGGTTTGCACGGTGGAGAGACAGAAACAGAAAAAAAAGAAAAAACAGAAAAAAACAGAACAGAACAGAAAAAACAGAAAACAGAAAAAACAGAAAACAGAATCGTTCAGGTTGGAA
>VXAA01003825.1:1104129-1130567 GCA_013399115.1 Anseranas semipalmata | reverse complement strand
ACAAAGATGTTAAACAGTGCCGGTCCCAGTACCGACCCCTGAGGAACACCACTCGTTACTGATCTCCACTTGGATATTGAGCCGTTGACCACACGCTTTGAGTGCAACCATCCAGCCAGTTCCTTACCCACTGAGTGGTCCATCCATCAAATCCATGTCTCTCCAATTTAGAGACAAGGATATCATGCAGGACAGTGTCAAATGCTTTGCACAAGTCCAGGTAGATGATGTCAGTTGCTCTTCCCCCATCCACCAACGCTGTAACCCCATCATAGAAGGCCACCAGATTTGTCAGTCACAATTGCCCTTAGTGAAGCCATGTTGGCTATCACCACTCACCTCCTCATTTTCTATGTGCCTTAGTATAGTTTCCAGGAGGATCTGCTCCGTGATCTTGCCGGGCACAGAGGTGAGACTTACTGGCCTGTAGTTCCCTGGGTCTTCCTTCTTCCCTTTTTAAATATGGGGGTTATGTTTCTCCTCTTCCAGTCAGTGGGAACTTCACCGGATTGCCACAGCTTATCAAATATGATGGATAGTGACTCAGCAACTTCATCTGCCAGTTCCCTCAGGACCCGTGGATGCATTCATCAGCTTCCATGGACTTGTGTACCTTCAGGTTCCTTGATGGTTGCAGACCTGATCTTCTTCTACCGTGGGCAAACATGTCTCTTGGCAGTGCTGTGCTCCAGTTTCAATCTACATGAGACACTTGGGAGATATAGGCCAGATGCATGTGAGGAAGATGGTATCAGCCTCACTGTCTACAAATGAACTGTATTCACTGCCAAAAGTAAAATGGAATAGTGTATTCAACTTTTATAAGAAAAATGGGGAAAAAATGACAGAAAAGGAAATTTAAGAAATTCTATCAGATGAATCCATCCAAAAGTAAATGTGGGAAAATATTAAGGAGGAGTAGAAAAATTACATTGCTTGGCAACTTTCAAATCATCCATGCTATTTTGACTGATAAAAACACTTTTAAGGATCAATCCTACACTTCTGGAATGTGACAAGATGACCTAATAATTTCTTTCAGCTTGCACATTCTTTGGCACTAATCTGTACTACTTTACACCAATTTTACATGAGTCAAATCTATTGCTTATTCTGAGATTGTAAGTCAGAGGAGAACTGAACAACCTGATCCTCTGATAACCCTTTGATAATATGAAGTTATGTGTGTGACTTTCCAATTGCTTCTTTTCTGGACAGAAGGAAGATATTTCTTGTTAAAAGATAAAATGGTTGCTAAAAGTGGGTAGCTCATATCACTACAACAAATAAATAAATAGATAAATAAAGCTTGATGCTTTGACAAATCAGGACAATGTCCAAATCTAGGTCTCTCTGTTGTCAAATGAATGCTCAGCGCAGATAGGGGAAATCAACATAATGGATGATGGGTGGTCCTGTGTCCCGTTCTTCAGCCTGTATTTGATGTAAGGAGTCTATATTACACTGTTGGTAAATGTCTAGAAAACTCAGCTTCACCTGCATTTCATACCCTGTATGAACCAGGTCCATATGGGGCTTCAAGAATCAGGTAGAAATGTGACAAAGGGAAAGAAAGTAAAAACTTTGACTGTCCTTATATTCCACTGTCTCTAGGTGACTTCTTATCCCTAAGGGTACTGTGCAAGTGACAGGTGTAATCTGCCCTAATAAAGCTCAGTCTGCCACAAACGGCTGTTTGAAGGGGCAGTGTAGAAGTGTATGAATCAGACAACACCAGCTGAATGGCCAGCGGGAGTCAGAGCTAGCAGACCGTTCTTCAGTTCTCATTTTTACCAGGAGTCTGTTCTTCCAGGAGCAGTCAATTGCTGATGGCAAATAAATATTTGTATCATACAGATTCTTCCTGTTGTTTTTGTTTCTGTGAAACAGAGATAATTTCATGTTCTTCCTACATATATTAAGAAAACACCACTATTTACTCTAAAATTGCCTTAAATTAATATAATAATATTGTATATACAGAACAAATGAAAGATGAGTTCTCACTGAAGTATTAGAGCCAGCCCAAAGTTTTGTGGCATCCTACATTATAACACATGGCAAGTCGAAACATTTTTTCCTCATGCGCGGTTTCTTCCACATTTGCATTCCTACTTCAAATACACCAATTGCCTAGGGCTTTCCTCAGATGATGAAGACTCTTCAGCCATTTTAAGGATTTCTGTGGTCTCAGGAGACTTCCTACTTGAGGCCAGAAGTGAGAAAGAAGATGGGAATTGCACATTCAAACTTGGGGATTGCGAAGGGTGGAAGATGGCTAACCTTGGGTGTAATTTCCTGGTGTTGGGGTATGAGAAGTCAGACAGAACAAGTGAAAACAGCGTGCAGCTACTGACTGAAAGGGACCCCTTTGAGGTCTAAAAGGATATATAGGTTTAGTGCTTTCTCCAGAAAAGGATGCAATACCTGTTAAAGAGATCATATGTTAGAAAGTAGGAGAATTTAGTTTTATTTTCACATTGGCACAGGAGATAAGGAAGCTGCATTTAACAGCTGGGTCTGATCTAATAGATACCAGGGATGTCTGCTCTGAAAAGAAACTTCAAGAGCAGATTGAGCTGACAGAAATTATAGCCACAACTGTGTCATCTGCCTGTACAGTAACATGGGTCTCCTGACATTTTTCCTTCTCTGTTTCTGTTCAACACAGCTGAACAGAAATAAAAAAACCTTTTGATTGTAAAAAATTAGACAAGAAATGGAAAAGCATTCTTCTTGGAATTTTGTTTCTAGCATTTGTTTCTGCTGAAAGATTAAAGTCTCAAGTTAGAGGGGAGCGCAAGGTGAGAAAAGTCAGATTTCAGTGGCTAGGATCTGAAAGCATTTCCATATTCTGAGTAAAACATTACTTTTTTGAAAAAAAAAAAGGTTCAAAAATCAGCTGAAGTCTTTCAAGTAGGTCTGCTGTAAATTTCAGGATTTTTATTTTTTTGAGCAGAAAGAGTATTGATCACAACTTGCGTTATCTTCATTTATAAATCACATTGTATGTTCTGTTCTATAACCTCGTATTTCTCCCCTATTTTTAAATTGAGATGGATATAAAGTATCTAAGTTAAGACAGCAAGACATACTTTTTCAGAAAAAATGAACCTAGCTTTCAGAACTACTCAGAAAATGAGTTGAAGTAACTTCTGAATAAAATTCAACTTGATAGGCATAACCAACCTGAAATGTTCCTAAAATATGCCAACTGGTTTACTTGACAGGTACCTGAGCATATTAAAAAAGTCAAAAGTAACTCTGAATGTTCACTTATTATTACATTTTGAAGATGATTATAGCCCAGAGGCTGCCAAATCAAGATGAAGGAAAAAATGACAGTTTTCCAACCATTTGTTTTGTGTTGCTTTTGCCATACAAAGCAAGTGTGACTGTCACAATCTGATCATGAAATTCTGGATAAGATGTCTTTGATTACCTCCCACCAATGAGATTAATACACTCTATTCATGATGGGCACACTCATTTTTTCACTATGAACAATGCAATTACAAGATGATATCATGAAGTACCAAGCTCACAATTATTTTTAACAGAAATACAGTATTCTCATCAGATATTAAAAAGAGCTGTCTTCCTCACCACCTAACATTTGAGTAGTTTCTTGAGTAAAAATGATTTTAAAAATAATTACCTAAGTTCAGGTTATATTATGTTATGAATCAAGACAGACAGGTACCAGATAAAAAAAAAAATCCGTGCAAGATCAATTTACACTTTATGTTGTGCAGGGAATTGTGCACAGTATTGCACTAGCAGATAAGGTGTTTTCCCTGCCCCAAAGAACCTACAGCCTTAACATAGCACACCAAAACACAAGATTAAAGGCAAAATGAATAGAGGTGTGGGATTAGTAATGTGGATTATAAAGAAGAGAGTTGGCATGGAGATACACATTTGGGGGAAGAGTGCAGAGTGAGAGAGAAGAGGGTCTGATAGATAAAAGCAAAAAATGTATTCTAGCAGGATGGAAGGAAGCAAAACAGATAAAAGGAGCAGGAAAATGAAAGGATTGGGAAGAACAGAAAGAACACGAGAAGGAAGATAAAAGCAGGGGTGAGGTGATGAGATATGCAAAAATCTACACAGACACTTACAAAATTAAAAACACACCCTGGTGTGTACAAGACTCACCCACACCTTTCTTTCACGCACAAATCACTGTTATGCTACACGATAGTCCCATAGATATGCACTCCATTTCAGAAATATAAAGGCACATAAAATCCACATCCAATTAACTTCCAGTCTAAATCAGATAGTACCCTCAGTTGAGCAGTGATTTATATACACATTGAATTTATTACCATGAGACATCTTATTGATTACTAGTGGGGCTCGACACAATCCCGAAGTTTGATATGTAAATAGCTACAGGTTTAGACCTTTGTGTACGTTTCCCACTTTATTTCCAGTCTATTGCTACGCATATTACTAAGAACCTAGCTTCCATTAAAAAAAATAAAAGTGCACTGATGCGATGCAGCACATGGAAGTGTCATCACGTGAGATCTTTGGTGAAAGAGGTGCAGTGATAAAATCCAGAAGCAGTGTTTGGGAGAGAGACACTGCTTTTGTGTATACTCAAGGCTGCAAATGTTAACGTTTGGGTGAGGGTTTTCTTTTTGTTTCATTTGGTTTGGTGGTCAAACCTATCTTGCTCCAGGGCTCACTGGTGGCTGGATACCAGTGGGTAAGAAATTACAGCAGTGGGCTTTGAGATCATATTTGAGACATAACATGACAAATGGTTTCAAAGCTTGAATGTGGGGAAAGTTAACTACTGGAATAAGATGCCTTGAGAAAGAACCCATCATTCTGGCAGGGTGGATGCGCAGTAAAATCTGAGAAGGTATTTGAAAGCTTATATGAATGAGAATGGTGAATGTTGACATAGACATGTGTTCACATGGGTGTACATAATCTTCTAAGCAGAGAGACAAACACACATGCAGATGTAATTGTTAAAATAGGGAGTGATAGCCATAACCAAGCACCTACACATTTTACTCCTAGGAACATTTCATCAGCTGCTTATAACTCTGAGACTTCCATTTTTACTGTTAGTGTATGTGTTGTTTGCAGCAGGGTGATCTTGCACTGGAAAAGTTTACTATGACCTACTGCATGCATGCAGTCTAACACAGGATGCGACTGTATGAAGAGGTAATAATATCACTCTCAAAAGATTCCTGCCTCATTTTGAATATCTATTTTCTGGCTCCCAGAATGAGGAAATAAAAAATAAAATGTAAATAGAGATCATGGGTCACAAAAATCTGTTCTTTTGTGACAAAACAAACAAACAAACAAACAAACAAAAACTGTATATATTTACAGTACAGTAAATCTGGAATAAACCCATTGAAGTCAAAGTAGAATCTCTTAGTTTTCAGAGGTGAATTTCAGAAGCACTGGTCCTGCAGTCCATAGGCATGTCTCCTTTATTGGTCAAGATGGTCAACTTCTCTGCACTCAGGGCCACTCATTTTTCATGGGACTGATCAATACATACAGCATCTAATTAATCTAATAAACCCTGTCATACTTCACTTGTCCTGGCTTTGTACTTCTCTCCTAGCAATGCAAATACAGTATCCTCAGTGCTATTGGCCTGCTGACTCACAGCCAAATAAAATTGCCATGCTAGATGAACCGGACCCTTGGACCGCCTTGGACCATCAGCTCTGTAGTTGACGAGGAAGAGGAGAATGCTCACTGTGAAGAGCAGAACACAGAGGCAGTCTCTCCTGCTTTCAATACAGCAACTCCTGCCCGTCTGCTGAAGCCCTGAACGTTTGCTTAACATTTGCTGAAGCCTTTGCCATGGTCGGGTAAGGATGGCTGGCTGCACTGCCTGCCTGTGCACTGGGAAAAGCTGTGTTGGGAATAAGTGTTGTATTAGGAAGCCCTTATAGGCAAGTGCTCTGGAGGGCTGCAGTCCTTTCCTGCATAGTGCAGGTGAGGGTGGATGGTTAGTCCTTTCCACCTTTACTGAACCAATTCTTTTCTGGACTTTTTGCTGCAAAGAGGGCTTAAAATGTAGTCAGTTTGGTATATGTCTTTCACGCACTGAAAACAAGCATGTTAAAGGTGCGGTGTTTTGTACTGTTGCTAAGTCTTCCCCAGCTTTAGGGCTTTTCTAGCAATTACAGGGAGGTGCCTATCACTTTGATTACAGGCACTGTCAAGTTTGCCACTTCCCCTCATTATAAGCTTCAGCTCTGTTACCCCAACAACAGTGGAGGAGATAGAGGCAAAGGAGATAGCATCACACACTTGTTCTTTCTCCTATCACCACCTACCAGATTTTCGCAAGCACTTTGGCATGCTTAGAATCGATGGTGGTAAGTTTAGCAGGCCAGAGTAAGAACTGCAGCAGCAATAGACATTAGGAGGAATGTCTGCAGGACCAAAAGGGCTCTTATTTTAATCTGCGTCAGATACAGATTCCCATGCATGGTCTCACTCCTTGTTTAGAAGTTTTGAGTATGTCCAGAACACCCCTTTGGAGATCAAGGAGAAATATGTGGCAGATAATCTTATCTCCAAGCATGTAAGAGATGCAGAACCATGGGACATCTGTTCCAGAAATAGCAAAATTGGACTCATGACTGTCCACAGTGAAGAGCTCAGTACTAGAAGACAGGAAAGGAGCGCTTCTATCATAATATCCATAAAAATTTCATTATTTGTCTGAACAATTTAAGATTCAGGCAGCTGCTCATCATTGAGGAAATAATTTCTTGAAGGCTTTGTGGTATCTTTTTTAGTGGTAGTGGTTACACCACGAAAAAAAATGACAAATACATCTGAAAACCATTGGCATTGCAGCCTCTGCTGTCATCCTGCATGTCCAACAGGTTTCATGTAAATGCTCACAGAGGGAAGTTTATAGGTTTCTTTAAGTAGTGTTTTGTCTGTCCCATCACTTCTCTGTGCTCTGTCAGGAGGTTTGGCTAATATTGCATCATCTCGCTCAAGTAATATCATGTTGCTGGGTTAGTGTCTAAAAGCATGTGGATTAAAAGCTGCAGCAAAGTCTAATAAAAAAAGAATGATATTATCCATAGCTTAATAATGTTCACTCTCACATGCTAATAAAACTTTCTTGCTTATGTGCCAACTTCATGAAATGCATGATTTTGGTGGAGGTCACCTACTGTTGGAATTCAGTAATTCTTGCTTTCTGTGTACCTTTGTTTATGAATCAAAAGTCCAATAAGACTTTTAGTTTATTTTCGTGGAACCAATACAGTTCTGCACTGCTCAAGTTTATTGCCAGTTGAATTTTGCTGAAGAAAGCATCTTTTTATGGCTTTTACTTTTAAAGGACAGTTATAGGTATATTGAGCAAAACTGTATAAGACAATTGGCAAGGGAGAAATTGTATATCCAGAGGATTTAAAATAAAAGAGAACTTGACAGATAATACACTTTCACTTGGTATATGCAATTTTTATTTAACATGGCTTCTATTTCAACAACATACAAAAATATCATGTCACCTGTTTCAAACCCAGAACAATGTTATATTTGACAATTTACTGTTTGAAGCAGTATTAAAATGGCTGGCTTTATATCTAAGTCTACATATGGTAACTTTAACTTAATAATTTTCAGCTTAAGTCTATTATTGGTGTATTTAACTTTTCTCCAAAATTTTTGTACACTTTAAGACAAAGTAGAGTTCCCTGCTTCTGTGAGGCATTGAAGTCTTTAAAGCATCAGTGAAAGCATTTTAATGCTTTATGACTCTCTATATTTGAGTATGTAGCTGCTCTAAAGCATTCCTGTCTGTCTATTTGTTTTAAACTGCAATTCTTTTGCTGAGAACAATAACTTATACAACATGTCATAAAAAAAAAAAAGTTAAATTTGTGTAATATGCCCTGGACGGTCTTTCTAACAACTATGAAATTGTTAATGTTTAATTGGCTGACAGACCATTTTAACTGAAATGATCTGCTCTCCAAAAGGTAATGTGTAAAATTTATCTGAATTCGTTCACTGTTCAGTGTTAAAGGCCCATGACCGACAGCACTCCCTCTCTTTCTCTTAATTTTTTAATTGCAATTAGTGACTCTGACTCATCTCTCTATCACCTCCAAACTCCATTTTGTAACAACTCCTGAGCAGTACTTACATCAGTGTTATCCATATGCTAAATGGATGAAAAGACAACTTTTCTCTCTAGGAATATTTCTTTATTTTTTGCAGTGCTACCTGAGTTAAAGTTCCTGTTGTTTGCATTTGAATTGTTACCCCACTGTCTCCCTGGTATTAGTGGCTGTGGGGTGGAAATTCAGGTAAGGGATACATTCACACTGCTCTTTTGTTTACTCTGCTGCAGATGGTGCAGACATACCTGAATGAGGCTGCAAAACCCACCAGGAAAGCCAAGTAAACAGTTTAGAAGTCAACCAACACATCCAGCTTCACGCTGCTGTACTATCCTGCCACCACCCGAGTGGCAATACTTATCTAATTTGTGTAAAACCAGCTTGGATATTTGAGCCTGCAGTGAGCCTTCAGAGGGAGTGCATTCAGGTCTACCTTTAGAGGAAGTAAAAATAATTCAGGAGCTAACATCCCCATGAGGTTGGTGAAGTAACCAGTGATGCTCTGAGTACAACCGTGATGCGCACTGCTGAGACTGCAGCCTCACAAATAGCAGTTAAGCTGGACGGAAAAATACAAAACAAGAGAAGGCATTAGGCCATTTCACAAGTGCTGGACTGGAATTGCCAATCCCAGTTTATTGGGAAACAAAGCAATAATTTATATTATGTGATTCCCTAACTGCAATGGGATTGATCTGACATTGTTGCCCAGACTAGTAGTTCTCAATAGACCTCGGCTATTCCAAGTCAGTTACTACGTCAGCTTGATCAGTGGATTAAATTACATAATCCTGTATAATCATATTCCATTTACATAGCTAGTTTTTTGCTGTCATGATTTATAAGAGCCTTATTACATGCAGCCATTTATCTCTGTGCCTTTGACAAGAACAGACCCTCCTCCTTGACCTTGTCACTAAAAGTTACAGATGCGTTGTGAATTAAATTCTTTGTCTAAAAAAATATTAACTAGAAATTTTCCTTCTAGCTTATTTCACATTAATGAAATCACAAAACTTACAGGAATGGTAGAATCAGAGTCCAAGGAAAATGGTAGCTATTTTTTTTTCTGACTTCAGAGAAAATCTACACCAACATTTGCCTGTAACAGCTTGACATAATTCTGCCACATAGCAGGGTCAACTGGGAAACACTGTCTGCCAGAAGTATTCTTTCTCTGCTTTTTAATTCATGCAAATTTCAGTTTCAGAATAAACGTATTTCTTAATGGATTAGCAATACCCAAACACAATTTCAGCCTAATACAAGCAGTAAAAGCCATGTAAATTACTGCCAATCTAAAAATGAAACACAGTAACTTTTAGCCTCACATTGGATAGGTCATGCATTGCCCTTGTAGATATAAGAAATCTCAGTCATCTTTTATGTCTAAAACACTATGACTTTTATCAAAGTGTCAGCAAATGGCACTTTTTATCCCTTTTATCATCACTTATAAATCGTTCTAAACTCCTAAAAACATCAAACACCCTTTGTACAATTTGCCCTTCAAATACGTTACTTTTTGATTAAAATCCTTGAACGTAGATGTGCTGCTATATTTGAGATGTTTCTTTTAATTTAAATTAAGCTTGTTTCTTAGTTTGCAATATTAGGCAAAAAGAGAATTTAAGCCTACCCAGTACTTACAAAAGAGAGCACAACCCAGGGAGGAAGCAAGGCTGTGATTTCACCATTCTTAATACCAGACGTGTCCATTACCACATCACCGAACAAGCCAGACTTGTCCTGGGTCGCACAGGGGTACACAATCACATTGCAGGCAGCCACAAGACATGATGCGCTGATTTGGTCAGATTAATGTTTTTAATTTTGGCTTGATACCAGCTACAGGAAGACCAACAATAACACGTGGTGAGTATAAACATTAAATTCTATTCATTTAATCTCTTTATCAGACATTAGTGTTTGTTCATTAGTATGAAATCACTGTCAAATAAAACAAAGTTTCATAAATCTTTACACTTAAGAATGGCCCTTACACATGTTGACTTCATTTGAAGTTAATAAGAGCATTGATCTTGCTTGGGCAGGTAATAATGTCTTTATTTTCTCTGTGCCATGTAGGAACTGAGTAAATAAAAAGGTCACAGCAATCAATTGACCTCAAAATTTTATATTTTCAAAATAACAACTAATCAGCATTTTAACACTGCAAAATCATCAGAAATAGATCATTGAATAAACGACATAAAATATTCCTACAATATGTGAAGCTCTTTTTAATAGCAGCCCTACTTTAGCTTTTACCAGTTCTGGTATAAATCTACCTAATCTGGTATATATCTACCTGAAGTGGGACAAAAGGTCACTCCTTTTATGTGCACTGAGAATTAACCATTTTCCAGAACTCCTGAGTTCGCCAAAAGTTCACCTGGCAATAGGAAAAAGGCATCATAGATAATGGGCAAAGTCTAAGTGACTGCAAGTAGCACCACCTGCTATCTGCTGACACGTCCATATAGGCTCAGAGTTGTTTACTCCCTCTTATTGACTGAGCTCAACATTTGCTAATAATGAATTATGTTATTTGAAGCACCCAGGCAAGAAAGCTGGGATGGCAGTGCTGAACAACACAACCCGTCAACAACATGAAGTGCTCTCGCAAGCCTGCGCAAGGCTCTTAGAGGTGAAATAAGCATTCTGTCACAACATTATGAAGGTATTCGTACATCTATAGATGTACAATGTATACAATGTACATCTACAGATCTGTACAGGCCTATTTTTATTATATAAACCGGTGACACAGTATCTCTTAGAGACCAGACCAAGTGCAGTAATTTAAAGAATCTGACACTGGGAGGGAATCATTCACACGTAAATTGCATCCTAACCATTTTACCAAAGCCCTGTCAAAAGCCATGGATTGCAATAATCAGCCCCGATTTCCAGGGCTGAGAACTATGAACAGCACAGAGGTGGCTCTAGTGGCTCCAAATTGTTTTCCAAATTCTGCCTTGTCTACAGATTACCATTCTTGGGCAAAATGATTAAGAACAGAACAATGCTAAACTCCAACAACCTGTACTCTAGAAACAAACTCCAAGTTCCAGCATGTCACATCTGTCAACATCCAGGACACAACTAGCATTTGTGACCCTGGCAAAGCATTAAGGTAGCCCTAATAGCTGGAAAAGATTATGGGATGACAAGCGAGATTTCTGTGCTTGTACTTATAAATTAAAAGAGTCAAAACAAAGAGAAAGCGTTTTCCATGCTACAACTGTGATACACTTCTGTAAGACTATGGTGGTTTAACACTGATGGACAGCTTGACACCACCATGCCACTCTCTCACTCCCTCTCCTCAAAAGTACAGGGAGAGAAAATACAATGATAAAAGCTCATGGCTTGAGATAAGGGCAGGGAGATCACTGACCAATTACTGTCATAGGCAAAACAGACTCAGCTTAAGGGAGATTAATGTAATTTATTGCCTGGTGCTAACAGATTAGGGCACTGACAACTACAAGCAAACTACAAACACGGGTGGCAGCTCCTGCCAGGTCCCCTGCTCCTGCATGGGCTCCTCCATGGGCTGCACCATGGAGATCTGCTCCGTGTGGTACCCATAGGGGTAGGGTAGCAGGGGGACAGCCTGCTCCACCATGGGCCTCTCCACGGGCCGCAGGGGAACTTCTGCTCCAGCACCTGGAGCCCCTCCTGCCCTCTTTCTGCACTGACCTGGGTGTCTGCAGGGCTGTTTCTCTCTACATTTTCTCACTCATCTCTCCCAGCTCTTGTTGCAGCAGCTTGCTTTCCTTTTCTTCCTTAGCTCTGCTCTCCCAGAGGCCCAACCAGCATCGCTCCCTGGCTCAGCTCTGGCCAGCGGCGGGTCCCTTTTGGAGCCGGCTGGGGCTGGCTCTGATCTGACATGGGGCAGCTGCTGGGCTCTGCTCACAGAGACCACCCCTGCAGTCCTACCACTACAAAAACCTTGTCATGTAAACCCAATACAAAGACAAAGCTGTTCACTAGCAGCACTCACTAATGATGTAAAATTCTTCAGGTATTTTCAACAAGATCCCAGAAATAATTCTGCAATATGTAGTATGATGTTTCCTTTTATTGATCCTTTCTGCACTGGACACTGAACAAGAGCTTGGACCACACTTGATAAAATCCTTAACAGTGGCAAAGAAAAAAACATTGCTATTGCACAACAACTCAGATATGGGCATTAGCATGCTAACAATATCACTGTTTTTTATCAGTTCTAAGAGCTCATTTACCTTCAGACTGAATACTAGCAATGAGAAAAGCGATCCCATAGGACTCTGCAGAGAAGTGCACTAACACCTGATTGCATATCATCACACAGGGGTGGTGACTCATTATCTAGAAATATGTAAAAGGAAGGATAGAACAGGATATTTGTAGAAAAAGTATCACTCACAGCTTCCTTATGGATTGTCCTCCTTTCCCTCCTGCACATCTATATGGAGGAGCACTGGGAGCTGAAGACAGGAACCAACCTTGCATGGCCTACATTATGCCAAACAAACATAGCAGTTAACTTTAGGGCACATTGGAGCTACTCTATTATTAATGCAATTTAGGAGCATGGATCTTAAATTGAGATGTGGAAAGAGGTAAAGAAGAGCTGAGCTTGGCTTCATCTTTCCCAAACATCATGCAATAGTGGCAGCTTTCCACACAAGGCAAAGCAAGCTGTAGTCCATAAAGGTATGTAGTGATGGGTTCAGAGAAGGGCAATCCTTGAAAGCAGGTAACCAAGTCCTTCCTAAGGTGGTATGCTTCAGTATAGCCCCTCTCTTGGGCAGCTGCCAACAGCATGTAGTCACAAGTATTTGAGAGAAAGAAAAAAGAAAAGGTGGATTATTTTATGTAGGAACATGATGCTTTGTTTCAAGGAGAGAAATAACGAGAAATTGTAGGAAAACTTTAAAACAAAGGTAGACATACTAAATATCCATAAAACTTGATGGAAGATGCCTGCCAGTAAGCGAAATAAAAATGAGAAAGATGTTCATACATCTAAAGGAACTTATATAAAATATATGGAATGGTAAGACATGAGAATAGTAGATACTGGTTTAATATGGTTACCAGTACAAGAAAGCACAGAATTCTAAGAAAAAAAGAAAAAAAAAAAAAGTAAGGCAAATAAAGGAAAGCAAAACCGGTAACACCTGAAAATCATAAAACAAAGGTTTTTAAGGTACCATAGTAAGAAGACACGGGACTTTTTAACAGAAACTTTCTCTTGAGAGGAGATATTTTTAACTGAGTGAAAATGCTTTAATTCAAGCCTGCATTCATTCAAGAGAGAGAGAGAGAGAGAAAGGTTTTCCCTGGTGGAGATTTCAGTTAAAAGAATACATTTTTACCACTTTTCCTTGTAGTAACAGCTTTTCTGTGAATAAATCTGCCAAACAGAAGATCACTTCCAGCAAATCATAAAAGGTGGCAAAGTATGAATGTCTTTCATAAGAGTAAAGTGTTCACATCTCAGATTAATTGAGACTGTTCAGGTGCTAACATAATTAAGCATGTCTGTCTCAATTTAAGTTTAGACTGGATGCAAGTTGGGACAGTAGTTATCAACAGATCATCTTCTTTCAGATCAGTTACTCTGGTTTCCATTAAAGGCCACAAAAGCATTAAAACGTAGGCATTGTTATTAAACTCCTTCCTAATTTATTCAGAAAGGGTTCTCCCTTTACCTACCTATTTCCTTAGCAGGAATTTCCTGATACACTGCTTCAAGTTAAAAAAAAAAAAATAAAGGATTGAGACATCTTCTTGGCTTTTTTCCCCTCTCATTAGCAAATTTCCCATTTCTTAGTGTGACTATTCTTTATTACTGTAAACACAGGTGCCAGCATGTATCTCCCACAAATCCTAGACTTTGGGCATTGTCTCCTTAAAGGTTGGTAACTTAGTCATAATAATTGAAAAACTAGTTTCATTAAAAGCTTTTGCTTATTTCCTTCATTGATCCATTTTTAATCCCAAGTATCTTTTGAGCCTATTTTACTTAAAGATCAGTCTGTGATTACTCTGTCTATCAGTCCCTCTGGTGTCCTCCCCTCTCCATTCCTTTAGTACTTTTAATCTACTGGCTAACTGCAGACAAGCCTGCAGGTTAACGCCTTATTAAATTGCTGTGAATTTTACAAAAACTGGCTTCTGGGGAGGCAAAAGGAACCCACACTAATTCTGTTTCTGAGCTAAAGCCTCCCATGTTCTCCGTCTCCCTGCTTGAATAGCCAGTCAGTCAGAAGGAGCATGTGTTGATCTTGCCTTGACAGTGTGCACATTATGTTGGAAAACCTTGAAGCATGGGGTCTTGAGAAAGGAGCTGAGATTATTGTGTAAGATGGAGCCTTACATGAGACAGATACGCACTAAAAAATAAGACTTTATCCAGTGAAAAATAAGAGTTGTAAGAAAAATCTTATGGCACTAACGTACATGGTTTAGTGACGGGACTCGGTAGGTCAGGTTGGTGGTTGGACTTGATGATCTTGGAGGTCTGTTCCAGCCTAAATGATTCTATGATTCAATGATTCTATGAAAATGACTCTAAAGAATCATTCATAAGAAAATATGAGAACTTGTTTTTGATTGATTGAGAATGGAGAATTTTCAAACATCATCTCAAGGTTAGTTCACAGACTGTCTGGGAAACTGTGTTATGTAGCCTATGCACAGGCTCTGTTTTCACTGCTGATACTTTCAACACCAAAAATAGAAGACTTAAGTATGGGACACTGAGGTTGAGTCAGCTGTCCAAACACTTGTGTGATTCTGAAGTCTTTCTTAGAGGTTTCATAAACAGCTTTGGTTACAGACATTGCCAACTGGCATACCCCCTTAAAAGACCCTGATTTCAGTTGCTTCCAGTTTTGTTAAATGTTAACTGCTTGGCTGAAATCTCTTATTTTAGGTATCTCGTTGATCATTTTTTACTTTTCCATCTCTGTTCTTGCATTGCCCAGCAGAGAAAGATGCCTCCCTGTGCTTCACCTAGATGCAGTAGCACTGAGGAGGCTTGCTTTTGTCCAGTTCATATGCCAGCTAGCCAGCTGGCAGGTCAAGTAGAAAGAGATTGTGAGCGGAAGCAAACAGACTCTTTCAGAAAGGGAATGGGAAAGAATTGGTGTTAGAGCCCAAAGGAAGGGATGAAAGAGGGAGAAGTGCAGAGGAGGGCTGGACTTGGCTGCTCCGCATGACTGGAGTGAGAAGCCAGGGAACATTAGTGGAAAATTGAGACCAGAAATGGAACAAGGCTTGCTGAGAGAAGATAAACTTTACAGGACTCTGATCACCTGTAATGGCAGAGGTGGGCATGAATTCCGGGACTGAAAGAAAACTGGGAGGCAGGACTACAGACTGCTGGGACACGCCAGAAGCAAGAGGGGGGCATCAGTCATGATTAGGGAGAGCTGGAGAAGATATTTCTACGGGAAGGCTACACTACTAATGGAGTGAGACAACTGAGCTGGCTCCAAAACAAGGTAAGTACTGCCATTAAATTACTGTATGAGCCAATTAGTCTATCTGAAAATTGAGGCTTGTTACTAGGGGCGTGTCACCATGCTGATAGAAAGATATCCCGTATCTGATACCACAGGATCTGTGCTTGTATTTCCTAATATGTATAACATCATGTAGACATGTCAGCTCAAGTGGCACTATGCTGGGGTCTCTATAATCCACTCCATACTAACACAGCAATGCCCAAAAGTATTAGAGCATACTTCCTTCCAAAGCACCATTTTACTCTTCTGTCAATGCGTACTTGTGACACTCAGTGTACTTCATCTCTCAGATGCAAAGCTATAAATCCATTTGCTATAGATCCAGTCTTGGTCTCTCCCCAGACTGAGAAAGAGCTACGATACTGTTCTTAAAGTCAATGCACTTGAGGATGACTAAAGCTGTGCTTTGGAGATTAAAAAAAAAAAAAAGAAAAAAAAAGTGATAAAAGAATTACATACTTTAAAAATGAAGTATGAGACATCTCAAGTTTGGCAGCCAAAATCAGGGAACGTTTTTGACAATTCTGACCTTAATCTTTGTGTCTCAATTTCCCAGCTATAAAATGAGGACAATAATGGCACTTAATTTTGTAGGAAACCATACATTAGCTAATTTTATGAAGTACTTACATGCTGTGGTGAGAGCACAGCACGATCATCCATGAAGATATTTGCTAATTTTACATTCTATGCAGGATTTGCTTGTTGGATGCTGAGTAAGATCTGATATAAAATATTGAAGGAAAAAGATAGTAAGAAATATGGAGTAACTAACCCTTCACTGAATTAGGCAGAATTTCCCAAAGAGGGAAAAAACAATACTTATATAATCACATAAGTAAAATTTGCCTGATAATGTATAAAAAGGGCAGAATCAAATTTGCACATGAAACCTTTATTTTTACATTCCTCACATTTTAAGCACCTGACTTTGCAATTCCCACCACTGTTTTGGTACGGTTTCTCCCTGTAGACAACTCTATTTTAATTATATAAAGAGATTATAAAGAGATTATTTTATAACCTCGTTGAGCAGTCCTCTTTTTTTTTTTCTTTCTTTCTTTATTTTTTTTTTTTTTGCCATGCAATGCCAAAGGATTTAAATGCTAAGAATTTAAAAGTTCTGGTTTTCATACATAATGTCATTAAAATTATTTTGTTGCCCTTTTATCTTTACCATGTATTTCTGATTCCTTTTGTAAATATTTTTTATATTCTGATAAAATAATTTTTTATTTTCATTATTGTTACTCAAATGTTATCAGGAAGTTTAGCAGTTCATTAAGTTACATAATGGATGAAGTAGGTGGACTCGATTAAATGAATGGACAAATAGACTTCAGACATTTTAAAATAACAGCTTTTAATCCAAAACAGATCCAATTGGAATCAAAAAGTTTTAAATGAGATTTTTGTGCAATGCAATGCTCTTATGCATGTATGTGCACAACAGTCTAACTTTCTGCCTAAGGGCAGAGTTTAAGAAATCCCTTGAGGTTTGTTCTAGGGATAGTGTGACTCTTATGTGTCAGCTGACAACATAATGTTCTCCACTGTACTATCTATCTGGCAATGGAGTAAGTAGAATTCAGTCAAACACATAGTCAGTCAAGCACTTCTTAGCATAATGATCACTGACATTTGTTGTACTTGGCTTTCTGCAATGTCCAATCTGAAATTAAATCAAAACAAAACTTACTGACAAAGTACAGAGCCTCATTACTATGTGCATTTTTGCACTTTATCAGGATATGGACATGCTGTCATGCAACAGTAATGGACAAGCCAACGGGGAAAAGAAGAATGAAAATTTAGTTTTTCAAGAATAGCAGGCTTTATTGGGAAACTGAATGAAGACAAGGAGAAAAGCAAAATACTGCCAGTGAAAACTACATTGCTGAGAAGGTATGTTACAACAGTATGTGTATGCACATCTCAGGCAAGGGGATAAGGGAGATTACACAGCAGCCTATTGAGTCATTTGCCTATAAAATAGCCCTTAAGGAAGACTTTTGTTAATATCAGATCTGCAATTACTTGTATTGATATTTCTCATTCATCCTTTTGTCTCTCTCTGTTACTTTTGACACAGACATCAGTCTCCCAAATTCAGACCGTGATTCATTATAACCCTCCTTCACGAAAAACTATTTCTGCTATCAATAATATAGCAATTAAATGCTTCATGTTACTGCCAATTCTGAGGTTATTGATCAAAATCCAAGTGTTGTTGTTTACTTGTCTTCCAAATCCACTATTCTTTTATTGCTTCCTGCTACTAGGATATCCATAATAACAACTGGGCATGACCTTGTATATGTGTTTCTTCCTGTAGGTGTGGACATGTTGCATGCTGGTTCATGATGTAGAAAGTCACCGGTACTGTATGTTTCTGAGGTCACCATAAGTCTTCCTTACTCACTGCAGCTTATGCATCAGCCTTCTGACAAGAAAGATGGAGAAAGATCTTTTACCAGGGCCTGTAGTAACAAGACAAGGAGGAATGGCTTTAAACTCAAAGAGGGTAGGTTTATATTGGTTACAAGGTAGAATTTTTTTATGATGAGAATGGTGACATACTAGAACAGGTTGCCCAAAAAGTTGTTGATGCCCTGCCATTGGAATTGTTCAGAGTCAGGCTGGATAGGGCTTTGAGGAACCTGATCTAGTGAAAGATGTCCCTGCCCGTGGCAGGCGGGGCTGGACTGGATAATCTTTAAAGGTCCCATCCAACCCAAACCATTCTATGGTTCTATGATTCTTTGATGTGCTCTGTTCATCCAAATTTTCTGCTACAAATTTCCCTGTTTACTAAAGGCCTGAATTAAAGCTGATTGAAGGAAATCAAAATGGGAGCCTTTTCTTTCATTTCACTGCAAATCAGACAGTAAACGAAATCTGAAATATAGCTGAGAGGACTAGATACAACAGAGGACTTAAGTACCTAAAAACCTTTTGACACAAGCATCTTGAGGTCTGTAAAAGGAGGAATTCAAAGCGGGATGTTGATTGGGCTTATGAATTAGGTGTGAAGGTGCCCAGAGGGGCAAAGATCTGTGTATATAAAGGCATAGAATGACAGGCACCCTGGAGCTTTCAAATGGAAAAATAAGACCCTGTGGAGTCGGTTTAAATAACAGGTGAGTGGGGCTTATTTGATAAGCAATTTTCAACACAGGTGCCAGAGGTCCTGTGTTAGTCATCATGTCCCTTGTTGGAGTTGAAATTATTTTGGCTACTTCATTCAGAAGTTGCCTAGGCTTCAATAAAAAATGAAAGGATAGCTTTTATTTCATTTTCAGAAGGTTTTATGCTGCCTTATATTTTTATGATATTCTGCCTCATTCTAGCTTGCCATACATTTACAGTTCAGCACAACTGAACTCTAGATATTTTTTAGTTTCCAAACACATTTTTTTTTTTTGTATAATGATTCCATTTTTAAAAAAGTTCAATTCTTGGCAAGGGCAATTGCCAATTTCCACATTCATAACGAGCCATTTTTACTGAATGACTCCTTAGTCTACGGATTTTTTGTCCTGAGTTGAACTACCCTTATTCATTTACTTATTAAGTACAACTCAGAATAGGATTGCCACTTAAATATTAATGTATTTGTTTAGTCAAAATCAGTTGTAAGCACATGATATCTCCCAATTGGTAAATTTAAAATGATAGCTTGAAGGCACCTCTGGACCTTTATCACAAAAGTTAACAATTTTCCATTTCAGATAACTAAAGGGAATGGAATCCACAAATGTTAGGAGTACGTTTTGCACAAGATACTGTTCAGGGACTTGACTATTTCACATTAACCATCCAATATCATATAGGTCTCAAAGTGTTTAGGTATTATATATTGAGTCACCACCCCTGGAGGTATTCAAAAGATGTTTAGATGAAGAGCTTAGTGATATGGTTTAGTGGAGGACTTGGTAGCATTAGGTTATAAGTTGGACTGGATGATCTTGGAGGTCTTTTCCAACCTAAATGGTTCTGTGATTCTGTGATTCAAGGTTTGATGCACAACACTATCTCTTGCAGCTATATCAATGTTAATGATAATATACAGAATCTTTTCACCTTGTGTGTCTGTAAACATTTGACATAAAATTTCTTTCTGACATGAGATGGTCCAAAGATAAGCCAGGAGTTAGACTCAATGACCCTTGTGGGTGCCTTCCAACTGAGGATATTCTATAATTCTATGATAACCAGTAAACTCTCACTGTATTTGCTTTGCTTGACTTGCAGTTTCCTAAGCGATAATCATATATAGTCCATTTGCAAGGAATCCACCTAACACCACGGACTTATGGTTTCAGATCTAAGCATGTATTTAAAAATAATACATATTTCTGGGCTTCAGGATTTCAAGACAGACCTTAAGAACATGTGCTACATCAGGCTAAGTGTTGCCAGCAGGTCAAGAGAGGTGACCCTTCCCCTCTACTCAGCACTGATGTGTCCACACCTGGAGTACCATGTTCAGTTCTGGGCTCCCCAGTATAAAAGAGACATGGACATACTGGAGAGAGTCAAGCTGGTCTAACCGAAAATTTAGAAGAGGAAGGTCAAGGCCTTGTCAAGTCACGTTTTGAAAACCTCCGTGGAGGCGGATCCCACGGTCTGTCCGGGAAGCACATGCCAGTGCCTAACCACCCTCACAGAGAGGAATTTCTTCCGGTGCTCAATTAGAATTTCCTTTGTTGCAACTTAGGAGCATTGCTTCTTGTCATCTCATTGTCATGGACAGCACTGCCAAAGAGCCATCACAACATATCTGCTTCCTCCCACAACCTCACAGCAAGAGTTTTTAAAAACTGACATTGAAACAAGTGACTCTCTCTCTACTTGGGATTTCAGTTATGCTTGGGTTTTTAGCATACTTTACCAATCATCCTCCATTCCTGTATGCCTCTGAAAGAGCTGGCAACTGCAGATGCGAGACTACAAACTTGCCCAAATCTTTTGTTCTAACCACTTAATAATAGGCACTGTCAGAGACATGATGTTGACTTAGATGGACCTAGTGCAGCTATTCCTGTACTGGTAACTTCTTTCTCTTCTATACTTGATATATCTGTAATTCAACTCAGAGCAGTTGTTCGCAGTTTGTACCTGGATTTGAAGTTTGCTTCTGCTTCAAACCTGGAGAAGCTCGAGTATCCATACGCTTGTATACTTTTCATAACAATATTAGCTGACCTGATGAAAGACATTACCCCTACTTAAAACGCTGCATCATCTATATCCTTCCTTAATCATGGTCATGGTAACATTATTTACACATTAATTCTGAATACAGCTTGATAAAAGCAGAGTAAACAACACTTATTTCATTAATTGCACATATCAATTAACAACTTCACAATAGTTGTAAAACAACAGATTTACGGGAAAGCAGTTGCTGAGCTCATGTGTGAACTCATGTATCATTCAGCCAATAAAAGATCCCTAACCATAAGTCATTTGTGTTTTCCAAACAGGTATGCTGACAGTTAAGAAAGCCTTCTCTGTAAGGATGGAATATTTTTGAAATTTCTTTACAGCTTATACAATTGGTTATAATTTTCTTGGCTATATGTTCATTTACAGCTCAAGAATCTACCCAGAAAAGAATAAGCCTGCCATTTCTAGCAGTTGTATTCAGACTTACAATGTTCCTGATACATTCAAAGATTAATGTAACTTGCTATGCTGTTAAGACTTTTATATTTTATTATTTGATGTAGGTTGCTTTACTCCCTGGTTTATTCTTCCCTTTTACATCTGCCAGTATTACTATTGATGGCCAGAGACCTCCCAAAGGCATCTTGAAACCTTTATTCCTTTCTGAATGTTTGCATTAGAAAAAAGTTACAAGAAAAATGGGTTTGGGTTTACAAAGCTCATTAGGACCACAAGCACCCAAGTAAACACTATGGTAACATTGAAGGCTCCAAGCATCCACTGTAACCAGCACTGGGAGGAAAACTAGCTTAAGGCACTTCTGGGATTGGAAGGAGACAAAGACCTTTCATCCCTCTGCCAACCTCACCTCCAAGCACAGAGGTGAATACTAGGCCAAAAGTGGGTCCTTGTAAGAGCCAACACAGGCCTGTCAAAGTGGTAATAGCTTCGAAAATAAGCCATGTGCAAATTGAGCAACAACTTATTCCCTCCCTCTTTCATTTTTCTTTCTATGCATTTATTTAGTGTTCACCTTTCTCCTCAGTCAGAAACAACGCAGGAGCTTACTTGTGAAACCTGTTGACTAGAAGATCCTTATAGCTAGAGAGTGCCTACATGAGCCCCATGTCCTTGTTCCAGGTCCGTGGCCATGGCCTAATGCAAGATTTGGGGCCACAGTTCACTAAAACATTAAGAGCAAACAACAGTGGAAAGCTTGCCATTCCTACAGGGAATTACTCTCCCTTCCTACAGAGAGCTGAACACTCACAGAACTTGTACTGAGGTGACGTACCGCTGTACTGAGGTACAGCTTAAATGGGAAGAGATATTTTCCATTACTAATGTATCAACAGAAAACTTTGATGTCAAACTAGTGTCCTGAGTCTCAGGCTAGCTTTTCATAATTTGATTCTTACTTATAGACAATGCCAAGTTGTATACAGTCATTTAAATATTATTAAAAATGTGTATTATACAAAATTCTATGTAAATTTCCCTTTTACTGAATTAATATAAAATTTTTATTATTATTTTCTGCACTACCCAAAGTATGTCTGGCTTCAAGAGACAAGTATATTTGTCCCTTATTTCTAAAGACTTAAGCACTGAATCCAGATCGCAAAATACAGATATGATCTTGTCATTTAAACTCCAGCAGTGCACAAGTTTTTGGGAAGATGTGATGAGAAGGACAGGCTAAGCCCAGTAAGAAAGTTACTTCAGAAAGTTTAGTTTTCTGGTAAAGTGAGCTGGTGGAGAGCCAGATATAAGAGATGTTTCCAACTAACTTGAAATATACATACATATAGGCTTTAATTTCTGTTATATTTTGTATTACTATCTACTTGTAGTAGTAACAGTAAAATGAGTACTATTTCCAAAGTAAGGCAAAGGTGGATGTTAAAGTAAAGGCAAGTGAGAAAGGAAAAAAAAAAATAACAAGAGTCATCCAAAGTACATATTTCAGTTATGACAACCACGTGGCTATCACATGGGCAAAAAGATTTCTAAGATTTAGTCTGAATCACAAGGACACAAAAAATCTCAGAAGACCTCAGAAAATATGAAGGTGTAGGTAAGCTTGAAGAAGGCACCTAACTGTGTAGGTATTAGAGCAGATTTCAGAGGAGTTTCCTTCTCTGTATTCAGCCCTGTTTTACAGCAGAGCTATGAGTTATGTGATGAACCATATCAGATGGCCTCAGGCACCAACTGCGTTCCTAACCTGGAGAGTCCCACTTTGTGTGGTTTTTCCTCAGATGGAAGCTGTTCTACAACTTTGATCATCCCTCTCACCCCATTCTTTTATCCTATCTCTAAGCTATATATATTAGGGGCAAAAAATAGACACTGATAGATTTTTATTTATTTACTTGTGTCTCAAAAATGAAACATTTTGAATAATTTTATTCAGCTCTTATCATAGATTTCTTAAAGGAAACCCTCAGATTCTCTTTACAATTGAACTTCCTGAAGTAATTTCCCTAAGTTTGCACAAGGCTTTGCTACAGGACCTGACCTAGGACAAAAATCTGCTATACAGTATATAGCATATATATCCAGCAACAATATATGGGTTAGGAACCCTCTCTCAATCATCCCCTGTGGAAGATCTTGAGTTTGATTCCTTGTACTGTGAAGTACTGGACATTTCTTGATAGAAGTTGTTGGGGTCATCGTAAAACTAATCAGTGTTTGGACATCCCCAAGAATTTTGATTATGTCCCTATATAATTATTGTATCTCTGACTAAGGAATATGATACCAAAAGAGTAGGTTATGATTATTTAATTTGAAAAAGTATGTATTGACAGTAGAACATCAGCGTTTCTATATTAATTTGTATTCTTCTGTGTCACTTTTCTCTCTGGTGCTTTATGAAAGGTGGGAGTTTCTTACCAGTACTAATCAATCTACATAAATGCTGTACAGCTCCTTTTATACCCATATATATATATCCATATCTGTAATCGCACATTTCCTCTGATTCTAACATCAGCGTGCAAAGTCTCTGTGCTTATGCTTTGGATGAGATGGCCCTTGATTTGTAGATAGCATGAATCTATAGGATTGTACTCTTTCTTCATCTGTTTAAAATCTAATAAAGTTCAACTTATAAATATTCATAAATATTGTATAAACATCTACTGCTCCAAATCAAAGCCCCCTTTAGTAAATCTAGATTAAATCATATTAAGTATGCAGTAAGAATAAAAGTATCATTCATATAAATATTTATCATTAATAAGTAATCACATCCTAACCTTATGGGCTGGTGCCATTGTATACATGATAAAAATCTTCTGCTTATATTCAGCTAGACCCATACAAGGCAAGATGTTCTGTCAATAAACAAAAAAATGTCTCAGACTTGACAACTGGAAACTGATGGAAGTCACAGAGATGATCATTCATCAGCACCATCATCACAGTTCCTAGGTCACTTCAGACAATCAGTGTTCTTTCTGGTTATATTCTCAACATGGTGATATCAGTTTTTTTTCTCCCATGAAGAAGCTACTTCTAGAACAAGAACTCTTTTTGTAGTTTTGAGGCTTCAAGAATCAGTGGGATTCCAGTAACATGATTCCAATCAATAGGATGGAATTTGGTTTTGCCCAATGTTCTACTTCCAAAAACAGCGAAAGGAAAGGCTGTTTAGGCAGATGAGAGCCTCACCACTTTCTGCAGTCCATTCCGCTCAAACTGCTGCAGCTCCACAACTCTAGGAGCAAGGATGCTAAAGGGCACATCCCTGCCTAGTCATTTTAGAATCCAGTTTTATACCTGTTGTTCAATAATTTGTCTTACTGTGTATTGAGCTTGCTGATACTGTCTGCCTCCACCACCTCCTGCGGCTGCAAGACCCAGAAGTTCATTACCTGCTGAATAAAAATGTTCCTTATTTTACAGTTGACTACAGGTAGCTGGTTTCCGAAATACATTATCCTAGCTGGATTTTATGAAATGTCAGATCTTGTACAGCTATTGGAGGGCTTCTGTTGATAATCTCAGGCAGCCCCTAACTGCGTGGAAAAATCTGCATTAGCATTTGCCATTCCTTTTTTCTACTATGTAAAGGCTTGCTCATGATTTAAAAAGATCTGTTTAAGTTTCCTTCATTGCTTTTCTCATCATTCTGTTTACCCATCAATTTTAAAGTTGGCATAGTGTAATGGCTATGCAGACAGTGCATGATTCTCCTTAGTAACAACAGCAACAGCAATAATGCCTGGTTATTACTGACATAATTGTTTTATACTGGATTGTTCATTTGTATTGCATGTGTATATGCATGTAGCTAAAGATCTCAATACCAGCTCAGTTTCCCACTGAGCTGGGCACTGTAGAGGTGCAGAAAAAAAAACTTTTCTCGGGTAGATGATAATGTTGCAAAAAAACTAGGTTCTTTTTTCATGTAGATTTCCTTATTTAGAAAGCTACTGCTGGTCTCATTACTGCTTTTTGTTTATGCTAAGCCTGTTCACAAGCACTGACTTTTCTAAAATGAAGACCCAATGACACATGTAAATTTCATGTAAAGTTTAACCAATTCAGTTGAGGTCAAAAGTCCTTTTGGGATCATCTGTCCACCTTCTTACCCTTCCTAAAATAGCTTTAGAATATAGATCCGCTCTTTCAAAAATTTACATGGCCCCACCTCTTTATGGACAAGTTTCCACAAAAACATGTTCTCCTTCCTGACCACACATTTCCATAGGATGAAAAGTGCTTCATCAAAAACATAGGGAAATTCTTTTTTGGGTGTGAGAAGGATTAAATCATTTAATCCAGGTGATCCTAAGTCTGTAAACAGTAGCCCACAACTATACTGACACCAGCTATTTCCGCTTCTGCGTTCCATTACCTGAATTCACTGTGGAGCAAAAGTTACTGCCTGGTAGCCACCAGATACATACTTTCATATATGTAAATTGTTGTGTAGACATGTATATTTTTACTTTTTTCTTTTTTTTTTCTTAGAGAAAAGTTGAAAAGTCTCAGTGGAAGCGTGCTTAGCTTCAGAAACAGGACATACCCTGCACTTACTACTGGGCAGTGGAGAAGTTTGTGTCTAAAGCCAGACTGGACGAATTATTACTGATAAAGCAAAACTGTCAAGGTGACACCGCATTGTCTTGCACTGCTTGACAAAACCTGGCATGCTTAAGCCACGCGCACATTCGACACGTTGATCCGTCGGCAGTTGCGTGGTGCTGCTATGAGGATGTCCGCGCTCTGGAAGGGCCCTTCCGAGCAGGCTCTCAAATGCTCCCGGGCAGGGCTGCAGGAAGGCCCAGCGGGCACTATCGCCGGGCTGGGGGGCTCTGGCGTTTCTTTAACCAGAGACATCACGAGCTGAAGAGCATTTTGAAGTAATTAAGCTACGAAAAGCAGACTCGTCCACGTTATCTGCTTTAAAGGTCTCGGTACTGACAGGTATCGCTCCCTTGCCGTGACCTTCTCCCCGCAGTTAACCAGGAAACTGTGACTCGAGGCTGAGGGGTGTATTTTTTCTCCAGCTCATCGTTCAGCTTTAGTTTCATCTCCCACGTACACACACACACACACACACCAGGGGCTG
>VXAA01003825.1:1086008-1103571 GCA_013399115.1 Anseranas semipalmata | reverse complement strand
GCCGAAGGTGGCACACGCGCGGTGTCCCCAAGGCTGAGGCGTGCCCGAGCACGTGGCGGCGCCCGCGGAGGGCTGGTGGCGGGCGTCTCGCCTGGAAAGGGAACTTCCAGCCTCAAAACGGGAGGAGCGGGAACGCTTGCGGTGTTGTTTTCCCCATGGGTTTGATGCAGTTTGCCTCCGCGTGAAGTGCTGCAATGAAATAATTACCCGTTACTGCCTAATGTCGGCAATTATTATTTGTTATTGATACAATTCCTTAATTCGGTGGAGAGCAGGCGTGGTAAAACGCCTGTTTATTCCCCGAAAGGCTGGCCACAGGTGCCCCGGCGCAGCTGGGAGGCTCCCGAGAGCCCTTTGGGTGCCCCAAAAACCACATGAGGGGGACCACGACGAGATGCTCCCAAGGTTTAAATTTCCCTTTACCGTGGTGGTGAGATGGAAACTTTGTGCAGAAACCGTCAGAGTAAGCGGGCTTCTTTTGGAAAAGAAATAAGGACGTCCCTAGGAGAGCACCATGGCCAGGGCCTTCCCATGGACGGGGTGTGCGAGCCTGAGGGTAGAGCTGCTCCCCAAAGTTGCTGAATAGGAAATTTTTGAAATCCTGAGAATATTGGCAAGGCGGGGAAGTTGCTTGTCTTGAGCTCTAGCCTGGAGGACTGTGCTCCTGGAACCACCGCAGAATATTGCATCATTTTCTTCAGTGGGCATTCGTCATCTGTTGCTTTTGTGGAAGCTAGAATACTCTCTGTATCTTCCCATAAAAACACAAATCTACTTTTCTTTCAAGCTTTCTTCTTGCTTCATTCAAGATGGTTGATACACTGGACTGGAACTAACAATTAAGCTTATTTCTTGGGTATGAAGAACAGCTTTCCTGGTAACATTTGTGGTCATGTACATGAAATCTTACAAAGCATAGATGACATCTGCAAAGGTGGGAAGATGGGCTTAGCTGGGCTCCCTGGAAGCCTGCAGAGATGGGCCTCATTCTGCACAACCTTGCTGATAGAATTGTTTACCTGAGGAGGATAAATCCTGATCTTTGAGGAATCAAGCTGGTTATGCAGAAATCACTATACATGGTTGAAGAAGACATCAAAAAAAAAAATTAGAATTTTTTTAAACCTCTGTCTCTCTATCAAAAATTATATTGGTTTCATAGATAAATTTCCTACAAAATAGTTCTTATCTCGTAAGGAGGAAAATCCCTGTTTCAAGAGCTCTGGAGCTTTTGTCAAATATACCTGAAGCCATAATTTTAATTTGAGAGTTTTCTTTTGTTTCTTTTCATGAATGTATCACATGCAGATATCCTTAATTCAAAAAACTAAAACTGGAATTATTTCATTTGTCTCATCTTCTCTGTGATTTATTTCCATGCTGACAGATTTAACATTTATTTTCTTAAATAAATGTATACAGCTTTAAACGTCTTTTATAAACAGCACTTGTAAATCAAAGATCAACATCAAAGATGTTCCCTGTAACATAACTATTCTTGTTTGGAAGACACTGCACTAGTGTTGACTAAAGTCTCACCTCTCTGAGATGACAGTATATTTACACCTTGCTTTTAGCATATGTCTGAGCATAAGTTATTGCATTTGATCCATGCCACAATTAGTTAATTAATTGTTTTTAATAAAAAGTCAAACAATATACCGTACTATTACCAAAAAAAAAAAAAATCAAAAGAACAAAACAAAGCAAAAAAAGGCACGTGAGCCAGTGTATGCACCGGTATGGACACACATACACGCACATGCAATCATTTTTTTGCTTTTTATGTGTTCATAACATTCAATACTTCATATTGCACAACTTCTCATACTAAATATAGTCCTGTTCCCTTATATTATTTTCAAAGGAAAGAGAGAGAACAAGAAAAAGGCATTTGTAAAAGGTTTTGAAATAAATGCTTAGATGTCTTTCTCAACTATTTATATGTAATCAGTGGCATATACTCCTATTCAAGGAGTATATCCATGCTAAAGTAATAATCATTTCAGAAGTATCTTTCATTTGCTTTAGTAAAATCTGGATTCAGCCTTTATTGCCATACTAAGACTGACTGTTTTCTTACACTGGAGTGTCCTAGTCCTTACAATGTGTCCTTACATTGGAGTGATCCTAGTCCTGGAAGGTCCTACAGCAGGGGTATGTCAGGTTCTCAGTAAAGTTACCTATGTGAGATGTGAGTGTTCAGACTCTTCAGAACAACTCAGCTGAGTAACTATGCACTTTGTACTCTTGGTAGTTTTTCATTCTTCATCCAAGTTTTCTTGAAAGGCTGTTCCGCAATTGCCTGTTATGAGACACTGATGTGAAATTTTTAGTTTTACAATATTTTAAGAGTATGACCTTAGAAATGGTCTGTTTTGTCTGTACTGCATGCCTGGTTGTCTTCCACATTACACCACAGGTTGTCATCTGCAACTGGACAAAGTGTACATGGAAACAGTATTGTTCCTATTTTATAGAGTTGTATTTCTACCTGCTAATGCAGTGAAGAATGAAGCCCTGAATGTCTGTCACAGGAATACATATAATTCTTGATCAGTGGAGAGCAATCAGATCCCTTTCACTTGCTGCTTTCCAGTTCACCACAAAGAGCTACTCTGGAAGCAGCCAGATACACTCCTTTCCCCCAGGCTCGAGAGCAATCCTATCTGGGAAGATCTATCCTGCTACTTGGCTGGGAGACAGGATTCAAATGGGATTATTTCATATGACATGCTGATGCCAGCCTCAGATCTGGATTTTTCTTTCCTTGCCTTTTTTTAACCTCTGACATCCCAAGTTCCTCAGAAATCTTGGTTTCATTGAACATTTAATTGCACTTTAGAGTATCAGTAGCGCATGGAGATTTTGATTTTCATTCCTTTAGGTTAATGTAGCTAACTTAAATTTCCTTTTAAGAAGATTTAAACCATTCCCAGCAGACAGTGGAAAGCAAATGCACAGTTTGCAAAAATATCTGAAAGGTCTTGATGTGAAGAGAGAATTCTGTTTATAGGCCAGCAAATGAAACTCCATACGACTGTTCCTATTATACTGCTATACTAATAATTAGGCTTGCAAGGAAACCCAGTGTTAACTTCCAAACAATACTTTGTATATGCTTATCATAATTATTCTGGCTTCACTGGCTGTTCTTCCTACTTCTGCTGTCTTTCTCCTAAGCTTCATAATGATGCAAGCCTTATGCCCTAGCCCTGAGAGATGAAACACTGATACCATGCATCATCTTTCTATTTCACGTGGCCGTGGTCATGCCATTCTCATGAAAATCCCCCCTTTTCTTTTTCTGGTTTTCCTGCACGGTGCAGAAAATCATTGCAGTTAGGTTTTAGGCGAACAGTGGAGTGGCTGAAGTTCCACAGCATTGCACAGGCGTGAGGGAAGAAACGTTGGCCATTTGTCCTCTGTCAGCCTTAAACCCCAAACTGACGCAGCAGGAACCAAGCCTTTCAATCCTTGTTAAATGAAATAAAAAGATGGTAAGAATGAATTTATAAATCATCAGCAGTAAACACCTTACTTATTATTAATGTTTTGAAAAAAAAAAAAAAAAAAGGTAAGATTAAAGCAGCCGCTCCTTTTGGCAGAAGGAATGAGCAGGGTGGAAACTAGACATCAGATTGCTGAATCAGAGTTTGATCCCAGATGTGGGAGGAGACATCTTTCTGGAGTTCCTCATAGCTCACTGAAATGAGGTAGGCTGGTCCTGCTTGGGAGCAACAAATGGATTAGATCAGCATGGGAGGACAGATAGATAAGGAGAAGGGCCTGAATGACTGTGGTTTCAAAGAAGGCAGAGAAAAGGTATGTGTTGCATCAAAAATTAGGAAATATAATTGGTTTCCGAAGTGCCTCTCTCAACAGTACTCTGTCAGTTATTATAAAGAGTGTTTTGAAATAGCACCTGCAGTCGTGTATTGGAATATACTTTGGGTATGTATTGGTGTTAGTGGTACAAATCTTCAGAGTATTATGAGTTCTGCTGTAGCTTTTAATATAAGACCTTCACCAAATCACTTAATTTCATATGTGTTTAGTATTGCCTTAAGTAGAAGAGGCTCTTTAACTAGCTCCTTAATATTCATTTCGGAGTGTTCATTCCTGAGCTTTTTCAACATTTTTAAGTTCTTCAGAGGTCTTAGAAAAACTTACAGCAATATTCTCAGTAAAGTATTTTGTATAATATCTGTGTGTGTGTGTCTTAAATTACTACAAATATTCTGATTGTTGTCTTACTTTCCTCTCCTTACAGGTCTATTTCATCAGCTCACGAATGGAAGTTTAAGAGGCTTTATACAAAATATATGACAAAATGGAAACTTCATCTTTGCTATCATCCCTACATGATGAATGCAGATCAGACAACTATATCGAACCTCATTACAAGGAATGGTACCGAGTAGCTATTGATGCTCTAATTGAAGGAGGTTTAGAAGCCTACAAAGAATTTCTTTCCAAAGAGAGATGTTCAGAGTTCCTTGCAGATGAGGAAATTGAATATATTTTGAACAATGTTCATAAACTTCCCCAAAACACAGTTTATTCCTCTAACCATGCCATTGATGACACCTCTTCCTCGGGAACCTATTGGCCTATTGAATCAGATGTGGAAGCTCCAAATCTTGACTTAGGTTGGCCCTACCTGATGCCTGGAATTTCTGGTGGCACAAATATTGATCTCCTTTTTCATCCTCCACGAGCGCAGCCTTATACCATAAAGGAAACTATTCGGAAGATGATACGAGATGCAAGAAAGGTAAACATGAAAAATACTATGGAAAAAAATGGTAGCAATAATAATCTAGTTGGTGTTTTATCAGAGGCTTTTTTTTCTCCCCTGGCAGGAAAAAAATACCTGGCTGCTAACAATTTAAACTGAAAGGTTCTCCCAGACTGAGATCAGTCCCTTGCTAGCATGTGCACCAATGTTATTAACCTTATTTACAAGGGATCAGGGATTAACTAGAGGGATTAATGAAGCATAATTACCGTTTTACTATAATGCTGACCAGTCCATGAGAAATTCACAGATAATCAGCATACCTTTTCTTTAACCTCACTTGAATATACCTCAAATGACATAATTCTATCCAACTCCAGGATATGTCCTAACGATTCTCTCCTGCGTCAGTGGGAATGAATATGTACAGTTGCAACATGCATTGGTTTGGTATGCTGGCCTGTTCTTATAAGAACATAACATCTTTATGTATATGGGACTCGTGTACCTTAAAGTTCTCAGCTTTTGTGATTTTGCGTGCCAACTGTTGTGACAGAAATTAGGCAGGAAAGTATTGGAGAGAGCTGAGAAGAAAAAAGTTAGGTTTAGGAAACAAGGAGATGGGTTTTAGCTAGGTACCTTACCTTCATTTCTGGCTAATGCCTAATTTTTAAGAAATTTGAACACTTCTCCAAATGTACTTGTCTCTGCTTAGGGGCACTTGCATCTTGAGTTTCCTAAGACGTACACCTAGATGACAGAGTGCTGTCTGTACAAAGTGCTTCTTGCTTCCTAGTGTCAAGTTTTCAAAATAAAAGTGTAGAAGTATGCAGTTCTGTTTGACCCTGCACCATACTACCTCTCTAAACAGATATTACAAGGTTTCAGAAGTATTCCTAGCAAGTATGCCATGCTCTCCTTTCTCCCCTGTGGAATAAGTTTATTTCTGCATATGGGCTTTGCAAGGGCTTTAAGTCTGTAGGATGTCTAGCTCCAGTGCCTCTGTAAACACTGTATTGACTTGAATGTGTGTGTAAATGAGTGCAATAGAAGTGGACTGAAAAGGGCGTGGAAGGCAAGGACGTCTTTTTATGATGTCTCTCTTCTATTTAGATAAAGTATATAATTTGTTGCCACAATAGAGTTATCACTAGACCTTTTGTCATGCAGTTTACAGCCTAGAATTAGTCTGCTGTCATCACAAGGAAGAGAAGAATTACTTTTTTCCCTCTTTGTCCCTTTTAAAATGATAGTTGTTGTTTTCTGCTTTGGGATGCAGTAAGACTTGACTTTTAGCCTTGACTTGGCTGGCATACGCTGATCTTTTTCAACTGCAGCTCCTAAGCTACGAATTTATCTATTGTAAGGGAAACAAGGAAAACGGAGTTAACTCCATTGCCAAGGCTAGTTCAGTTTTGTTAGGTCTCAAAATGCCATAAAGAAATACTGTTCCCAGTCAATTTTCACCATTTTTCTGCTTGTTTTGTTTACATTCGGTCCAGGCCCTCTCCAAGGGCTCTCTTGACTCATGGTATTGTCTTGTTAAGCATCATTTTAAGGAGTATGCTTCCTCTGAATTCAGTTAGGTAAAAAAATTAGGTGTGATTCTTACCCCTTTTTGAAAAAGAAGTTTAGCATATATTATATTAGCTCTCTGATATGCTGTGTCATTTCCACGTTACAAAGAGGATGTAATGTGTGTGTCACTGTCAAATCTGACAGCTGAAAGGCTTGTTTAGTTGATCAGTACAACCTCAAGATCAACAACCATAACACTTTTGATACAGTGATATGGGTTGGTTGCTTCAGGAAGCAGCAATTAAATCTAAAAGACGTAGTCTTGTTCAGCCTCTTTCTGTCTGCAGATACAAGTGACATGCATAGAAAAGTTTAAAGGATTTCTAAGTAAGGTAAAGCAAGGTATTTAAAACATGCCTACAGCAGGCAAACACTTTGTAAACAGGCTAACCTACTTCTCCTAAGCCACTTATAAAAATATAGTTATATTAAACGGGGTTCTTTGTTATGTAGTAGTGGAGATGTGTAGTCATATGAGAATATTCAAAGGAAATAGAAAAAGGTCACACATGAAAAAAAGAAACCTGTAAAGAATAAACAAGTTCTTCAGCAAATCACATTAAACCAATAAAACTCTAAGCAAAATCTATGGGAATTTCAGCGTACTTCTGTGGGAAAATAAACAGGCTGTTGGAGATGGGAGTACTCATACCACCTAACTTTAAGCACCAAACCTGCATGCCTGGGTTCAGGCACTGATTTCCCTGGGCTACCCAAACACTCAGTGCAGCGAGAAACCAACTCCTACAAGGACAAGTCAGAGAATGTTTCTGCAGTGATTCGCCTAATGAAGAAAACTATTTGATATGTTTATATGTATATACAAGCCCAAAAATTAATAAATGAGACTGAGCTAGTTGAAACGTAGATTCTTTTGAATATTTGAAGATATATAAGGATAAGATGACATTATTAGTGGACTTACTCTTGACCTCTTTCATGATTGATGCATCACAGTGTCACTCCTTAAAATGATTATTACATATGTTAATTCTGACCTTAAGAAGACATGTTGTAAACAACATTAGGCAACTTGCTGGCTGACAGTGATTTTTTCCTGACTAAAGAGGAAAATGGTATGTAAGGCTATGATACACTAGACTAAAAACAGTGACTATGAAAAGTGTCATAAGAAAATCTTGTCACGTGTTTCTGAAACGTATAAGCTGTAGAAAAATTATGCACATCAACTTCATGGTAAGTACAGGCAATATAATAATGGAGTTTTTCTTGCAGAAAAGGATCGGTATTATTGAATCCTAGAAAATGAGCTGAATCCATGTTTGTTATGTATGTTTCTGAACATATATTTTAATAGGGGAGCTGTGTCATACATAGGATGACATTACATCACAGTCTATGCTACAGCACTTCTGTGGGATAGGTACGCTGTCAGAGTGAGGTTAGAAGAGTGCCTTAGGTCAAACCTAACATGTCAACAAAATGGGTTTACTGTCGGTGTAACTAGACCTCATCTCCAAATGATACAGCTTGCCAACCACCCTCCTCTGTCGACATAACTGGTGTTCATACGAGGAGGCTGTTTGGCATGACTGTGTCAACTAGGGAAACACGAGTCTTTTTCAGATGTTAATATAGCCGTGTGGGAAAAAAACACTGCAAGGTCTGTCTGACCTTAATGATGGACAGACTTTTGCAAACAAACCAGTAGCCTTATTTCTTGTGTGTTTTGGAGGCTTCTGCCTTTAATCATTGGCAGGTTTCCGGCTTCTCTGAAGCTTGAGGTGCTCCTGCAGCCTGACTCATCCCAGCTGGGCTGTCTGAACCGCAACTGATAATGTTTAGCAGTTTTTCCTGACAAGATTATTCATCTGGGAAATGGTATCAAGATGATTACTCATCTGTGTCAGGTTAATGTGAATCTTCCTTCTCTTACTATAAAATAACACGGAGATTTCAGTAATGAAGTGTTCTTTCCCTGTATGAGTTTTCGTAAGAGTTGCCTCAAAACTCTCAGTTGTGAGGGTTGTGCATGGGTGCAACAAACATCTTGTACTGTCTTCTCAGGTGTGATTGACAGGGTGAGGCAACAGGGAAAGGACAGGACAGAGCAACAAAGGGTCCTTCTAGCTGTGTGTTTTTCTCTCACTTCATTAACTGGATTCCCCCTCCACCACTGAGACATTCCTACATAGTTTTAGAGAGAATGCATAGCTCAGAGTCTTTTAGATTGATAGCCAAATAAGGATCAGCTCTTCCTGGAGAGAATTCAAACCTGTTTTGTAAAGAACCATGTTGTTTAGACAAACCAAGGATTACTGCTTTGCAGCACAAGCCAGAAAAACACTGAAAGACTTCCCTGACATACTTTGGGGATTTCTGGTGGAATGTATTAAGTTGCAGGCTATTCAATAAATATGCAACACTGCAGTGGTTTCATTTTATTCAAATAGACTAGCAGTCTTAAACCTGGGTTTATAAAATCTGTGGTAGTTGTAAGACTTTTTAAAAAGTTATTTGCTAAGAAGGTTAAATGGAAATTTAGATGGTTAGTGTATTACCAGTTTGGAAAATCAAAAAAGACAGATATTTTTGCTGAATTGCTCGTGATTGGACTTTTTAATGGGAAAAAAGGTTGCAAAACTTGGACCCTTGGAAAAGAATTAAGTTACGCTGTGAAGAGGGTAACTTGTTATTGAGTCTTGCTGGACCCACTGTATGTAGGCCTTTAGTAAGACACAGAGGACTTTTTTGAGTTCTCGTGAGAGAGAGCTATTGTACAAAATCTAAGTATGATTTCTGTGTTGTGTTACAGAGCCCTGGCCCAAGTCAAATAAACAAAAACAGTTGACTCATTTTACAACCATATAAAAGGGAAAATATTTCTTCTGGTTTCTTTTTTTCTTCATTTGGTTTGGTTTGGTTTCTTTCAGGCAAGAGCGAGAGGTTGTTGTAACAGAAAAAATGATTATTCACAACGGATCTCCTTGTTCGGATATGTATATAAATACAGTAATAGTGATCTAGTGCATTCTAGTATGAAAGAAAATAGAGCTCTTTACATGCCTACATGAAGAGTGATGCCTCTGTACAGAAAGAAACTTGTAGAATATGGGTGTGGAATCATATGTGTTGAGCAATCATTTTTTACTCTCTCAACAATGCTCTTTGCCAGCTATTTTAAATATAATTTGAACAGAGTCTGGAACAATGATAATGAATCGTGCTTGTGGCAGTCCTTGTCTTAGCTCATTAATTGCAACAGTCCAAGCAGCTGAGAGACGGGTTACAATTTATTGTTCAGAAAAGCTAGAGAAATCTGCTGAGTTCAGGGAAAGAGGACAGGTAAATGAAATGGTTATCCCACTCAAAAAAAATTTATACTATTTCTAGAGTGTTTGATAGACAATGGATATGTTTTTTAAGTTCTCAGTTGAAGATGCATAGGCGACATTTTCCCTGCTAGAATATTCTGCCACACAAGGATTTCAGCAGGTGCTTTTTGGTTCTGGCGCTGCAATGAAAAGTGCATTCAGCCCTCGCTTCTGCTCACCTTCTGTTAAATGGTTTCCTGGTATTTGAAAACCAGCATGGCAGTCACCCATATAGTTTCCAGGTGAAACATGATTGTTAGGCTTTGATAGATTTGGTGGAGAGAGTGAGGTTGTGCCCCAGCTTTTCAAATCACATAGGGCACATGCCATGCACTGGAAGAGGACGTGTCAAATTCTTTGTGCTCCTACTGTGTGATTTGGTGTCAATTTTTTGTCATCTGCTCACGAGTAACCATGTCAGGTGTTTTACCTGCTTGGGTTTGCCTTTGGAGTCCTCACCCTTTTTATTTGCCTGTCCCCTTCGCCCCCCACCGTCCCACTCTCTCTGCATAAGTGTAGTCATACAAATGATGATGCATACAAAGAGAAGAGGCATCGATGGGACACATTGCAAGCACTTTTTTTTCTTTGAAGTGATCATTCAGATTTCATAGGAGAAAAGTGCAAGGACTTAATTATCAAACTGTTCTTAAAATTCAAATGTGGAGGAATGCTAATTTAATTGCCAACAGGAAGTCGTCTTAATACATCCTGAATTTTTAATGTTAGCAGAACTTCTGTAAGTTTTCTGGAGAAGAGGTTGGAACATTTTGAGATGTGAAAGTTTAGGACGGCAGGGATGTAAAAGAGCACGAACAAACACCAGAAGGCCTGGGACTTCTGTTAAATGCATTTCTTATGGACTGTTGCCCTACACGTTATTCCCCCCTTTTTTCCCTTGGTGGCCCTCCCTGTTCAGGGGAAGGATCTAAAACTGGAGAGCAAACAGAGTCTAGAGCTAGCACGGGGAGGGGGAATCTGACAAAATAATTTTTAATCAGTTGCGGTGTTCTTACTCACAGGTTTCTGTCAGATCAAAGGTTTGCAAGACTATTTAGCAATATTTGATACTTGCATTTTATCTTAAAAGATGTAATGAACTGATTTATAGGTATTGCCATTTTTATGTCATAACTGTGCTAATGTGCTGTCAAAATATTGCATATCTATGATGGATTTCAAAATGGAGTAAGGAAAATTGAAGAACAGGCAGCTATATTTATTAATGTCTCTCATTCACATTATATATATAAAGTAAGCACATATGTTTTGTAGCAATATTTTTCATTAAAACCTTTTCTCGTTGACGTAAATCTTTGTCAGTTAAAACAAAAGAGTGGTATTAAAAAGTCATTTACACTTTTTGTGCATTCAGTAAAGCGTTCTTTATAATATTCAGCAATACCTTTGTATTACAATATGCTGAAGTGATTATAGGTAGAGATCTGCTATAAATACAAAACTGTTGATTTAAAATTATTTTGCATTTTACCCTCTCTTTTTCTCGCTTTTCGAAAGACTGGTAATGTTGAACTGGTATTTTTGTTCTTCTGAATTCCTATCCTCAAGAGATCTGAGTTTTCATAATTTTTTCAGCCAGGGAACAATCTTGCCTGAAGAACTATAGGCTTAATCATTTCACATTCAGTATTGCCGTCGGCCTTTTTTGATCTGTTGCAGACTTAGCATAGCATTTGATCTCTAATGGCTTTCCAACATAGCCAGTGATGCTCTGAGGAATGGGGGACACATTTTGGGCAATTTTAATCTTTAAATTCATTTGTCATGTATCAGAACTTGGAAACTAAAATATTCTACTACCTATGAATGAATTTTAAAGGAACATATACAGACACTGCCCCCAGTGCAGAAGTATTTGTGTAATACAATACAACAGAAACTACATGGAATGTGGAGAACTGCTGATGTGGAGCAAAACAGTCCTGAAGCACAAAAACCTGCTAGCTGCTATCAGAATTTCCCATTCTCCTGTTCAGTAGCAGTGGGAGTGAATGCCACCGAGTTATTTGTATTTAGTTTCCTCATGTGTCGGATCTGACTACAAGTATATACTTTACTTGTAATTATTTCAGAACAACTTGCTTGTAGCTGTGTTATTTTCCCCAAGGAGCAGTGCAAGAATTCCAGTGCAGGCACTGTAATAGTCAAAGTACACTTTGAAATTTACCTCTTCAAAACAAGTGCAGGCTATCAATGATACCAGTGCAGTCACGATTTTCCTTTTAGCCTGCTGTTAAATTGTGTCTGTGACTGTTTCCTAATAAAGAGGTACTATTCTGTACAATAAAAGTTACAGTCCTTATGAGACTTCAGAGGGCTTTTATACTTAAAAATCCTACCCTGATTTACATTAGGAAAGAAGCAAGGGCCAGCAGAACGATCACAGGGTGTAACTGGAGTTGAGCTTGTTACTTTATAGGAGGTTCTATTGACATCCATAAAATGACTCACCTCAGTAGATCGGTTCAAAACAAATAATTGCAAGGTCTGGCTATGGCTTTCTTGATCAAGAAAGTTAATAATTTTTCAGTATGCAGTCCACTGATCAGTAAGTCAGTTTAATTTACAGTAGCGTTATTTACATTATAAATATACAAGTGGAAGCAACCAAAATGGCTGTCTGTGCTTTTCTTGCCTTTGTTTGACATCTTTTCCCATATCCTGTGTGTTTGTTTTCTTAAGCTGTAAACATCATTATGTTTTGCTAAAAGTCTGTACATCATACAGTTTACTGGCATCTTAGTCTTCCTGATTAGTGCCAGCCGGTAGATAAATGCCACTGCTACAGTATAAACAGTAGATTCAGAATTTATATGCTCTCCTTTATCCTTAGCCATCAAAGAACATGACCAAAGTGTTTATAGTTTTGTAGATGAGAATACTAAGCCACAAAGGCATTGAATTAATATATATCGCAGTTCAAAAAGAGACAATTATAAACCAAAAGCCCGAGAGTAATATACATTAGCAAACAGAGCAAGTAGGGGCCAGATAACAAATTTTTATTTTCTCATCTCTGTGGTTTTGGTTGATAAAACATCGTAGTCATGCAGTTAGTGTTGTATTTATGAAAACTAATGTCTGAGGAACATCAGTTCTTCTCCAGACATGTTTGCATTAGTATATGACAATAGCTTTGTAGTGCTTACTTTTCAAAAATATTTTTAGAAGTGTAAAGGTCTTTCTTATCTTCAGATAAAGAGGGTGTTTCTTCAAGACATTCACAGGCTGTTCTCATACCTTAGGTAAGAGCAGATTACCGTAACCAGTTCTGTCTCTTGGTCTGGAGTGCTTGCACTCACTGCAAAGAAGATGTAAGACCTGAGAGAACCAGAACAAATTCCTCAAAACCAGGGTCTGCCGTGACCCCTGCCCTCCTCAGCAAGGCGTGTGGGCACAAAACTGCCTTCAGAAAATTTCTGTGGTGTGCCTTTTATCCAGGGTTTTTTTGCTAGCTGCAGCACCAGATCTCCTCAGGCCTTTTCACTTCTGCAAGTGATCTGCTGTAAGAGATGAAGCCGTGTGATAGGATAATATGAGAAGTTATGCACTAAGTATCTCTTAGAGATGAAAAGAGAACTTTGATATCTGCTTCATCCACTAGCAGTCAGGCTTGAACACTGGCACTGGATTGAGCATTCAGGTGGCCAAATGGGTGTGCCTTCAGTTCAAACAGCAGATATAACATCTTAGCCTTATTTTCATGCTGTTTCCTGGAGCTGCAGGCACTCTTTGCCAAGCAGGCTGCACTTCAGCTCAATAAACTTCTTTTATGGGTTAAGCACTAGGTAAAGCACTAGACATCACCTTTTAATTCAGGTGAACCTGAGTGGCATCAGCCTACAGAAGGTATTGTAGTTAGTGTTTTCCTACTAGTCTTTTGATGCTCAATATTCTGGACATAAAAATGAGGATAAGGTGAAATGAGCAGCACAGAAGAAAAGCAGGTACCTGCTGATTCTCTGTGGGACCTTCTCAAGAAGTAAGAACATAGCCACCAGAAGACAGCCCCTTTTAAGCCATGCAGAATTCACAGCTAGTGAACTGTACCTCCTGATCAGAGACAGTAGTGACAGTGTCAGCCAGCAGAACTGATGTCACTCAAGTGCCAGGGATATACTGCCTCTCACAGCAACCAGGTTTGCAGCCAGCATGATAAAGAACAATAATTTCTGAAGCTGTCCACTCTTCTGATAATTCCTTGGCACTACCTAACAGTAGGTTAGCACATGCACACAATAATTGCCTGAAAAGTCGCTGTCAAGGCTGTGGATTTGTTTGCTGGGTTTTTTGTTGTTTTTTTTTTTTCTTTTTTTTTTTTTTTAGTAATAGACAGTATATGTGACTGCGCAAGGACTGTTTGGTAGAGGTCTGTAACCTGTCTTTGCTGGATATGGGGCTAAAAATATCAGCCGTTCAGTGGATCTGGCTCTTCCAGATGTGCTGATACAAATCTACAGAAAGCTGCTTTAAAATGTAACAAAAACTGTATTATTTTGCTCAGAGGAAATACTTTTGAAATAAGAAAACTAATCATGGAGATTAAATTGGAAATTATGACTGATTCTTCTGTTTGTTTATTTCCTGTCACTTTGTGTCATCTCTTAGTGCTGTGTGATCACCAGGCTGACATTTTGTGTGAATAACTGGAATTAAATAATGCTGAAATAGTCATTTTTGCAGTAATATCAGTATCTATTTTGTTCATGAGTTCTAGGATTATTGAATTTCAGTGACAGTCACTTGAGCCAGAAATCATATTAGTGAGATGATTTGATTTCTTATGCATAAGTTAAATTTAACGATGGAGGTGCAGTCCCGATCTGAAGTGCTGCGATGAAGCATTGCAGTCTCCTGATGTAGGAATTTTGTCCCGAGCAGGGGCTTGGTACTTTGACTTGGAGTTCAGAGGAGTTAAACAGTGCCTTTGTGATGGGCTCCTGAGAGCCCAAGAATCTCTTTGTAAACTTCAGATCCGTGCTGAGTCAGGGCTCTGAGTACATTTTCCAGGAATAAAAAAAGGGAAGGAAAAGATGTGCTGTTCTTGGGACTCAGAGATCTCTGCTAGTCTTCCAGTTGCTGGCAGGCTTGCTCTTAGAAACCAGTGCAACAGCTAAATGCTGTTCAGACCTCCTGAGGGACCATAGCGCTCTGGAGCCATCACCCAGGGTGGAAATGCTGGCAGCTTGGGATTACTTAAGTCACAGTGTTGTGTGGAAGGAAGGGGGCAGCTTAAGATGAATGCAGATGGACCGATATTTGGTTCAGCTGGGCTCTGTTCCGCTCTGTCTTGAGTCAATCAGCAGTGACTCCGTGAGAATCAGTATCAAATGGATGGAAGTAAGGCATGCGTTCAGGGATGTTTAGATTGGATATTCGGACCAATTTCTTCATGGAGGGGGTCGTCAAGCATTGGAACAGGCTGCCCAGGGAAGTGGTGGAGTCCCCATCCCTGGAGGTATTCAAGAGGCGTGTGGACGTGGCACTAAGGGACATGGTTTAGTGATGGGATGCAGTAGATCAGATTAATGGTTGGACTTGATGATCGTGAAGGTCTTTTCCAACGTAGATGATTCTGTGATTCTATGACTATTCTATGTGTATAGTGTCTGTAAGATGCAGACATCTCTGCTCTCACCCCTTGAAGTGACTGTACTTAAGAGTATGATAGGAAACCTATACAATTTTTTGTTCTTCTTCCCCTCCCTGTTTGCCCCCCACTCCAGCTCTTCCCATCAGACAACCCTCTCTCCTCTGCCTTTTTTCCTTTCATCATGAAAGGAAACCTCAGCCAGAGGTGAGTGTTTACTGCCTGCTCCAGGTACTTTTGTCATCTTGCTTGAATGCAGTTCCAGGAGCGAAATCTGGGAATGTAAGCTCCCTCCTAAATCACAAAAGAAATGCGGGTGCCTTTGAGGATTCAAGTCTGCAAACCTGAAGCGAGTGCTTGCTCATGGTTTCAGTCTTTCCCCTTTCCTCTGTCTCCCCTGGTATTTGAAATACTGTTAGGACATTAGAAGTACAATAATGCTTTTAAATTGCTAGTCAAATTACTTGACTTTATTGGCAGATGTCTGATAATTTATTATCAATCATAGATCTAAAAAATTAAGCATTAGAGTAGATATTTTCTGTATAGGACCATCTTATTTGTTCTTTGTTTTATTTTGCAATAAATTGAATTTTTAAATGTTATTTTTGATTTTTTTTGGAACAAGGGTGAGGTTTAGAGATTGAGCATTTGTGTGTCAGAAATTACAGTAGACTCATTACAAAAATTAATTGTATACACAATTTGTTTCATTTTGTCAAACAATACATCTAATCACATTTCAAAAGAAATGTTATAGACATTTAGTAAATGGCAAAGAGTGAAATAATAATACTTGCTCAAAGAAGACACTTTTTTTTTTCCTTGAAGCAAAATTAGATCCCTAATCCTGAAAGGTTTTAAATACTTCAATTTATGTACATGAGAAGTTTCATTAATTTAATATGCTTACGTGTTTCCAGGATTGACGCCTAGGGATCTGACCATATCTCATTAAGAACTGGATTTAAAATATTTAAATAATCTCTTTCTATTAACTTGTGTCACAGTACATTTGTAATACAAAATTAACATATACCTTTACTTGATTTCATCGACTCTGAGCAATTAAAAAGAGTAGCACATCTCCAAGCAAACAGCTTTCCTTTTTTTTTATTCTAAATAATAACTGAATATCTGAAACCCAAACAAGGCATTGAAACTGGTGGAAGGTTTTCCCTTCCCCAGGTGCTATTCCAGCACCCAGTTCTCCTTTACTGATCCAGGCATGCGTGCACATGCCCACATCCCACGGAGTCTAACCCAAAGGAATGGACGCACATATGAATGTTGCAGAAGATAAAAAAAAAAAAAAAAATCAGTTCTAAGGGCAAAACTAATTTGTCATGTTGGTGCAGAAGGAATAACAATAGGTTTTACCCATATAGAATGTCTATCAAAAATCATTTTTTTCTCTTCATATGAGTGGCCTGAACTGAGATGATTGAGCTCTCTGCTAGCAAACCTTAAGAGTTTGTACCTGGGATGGAGGCTCCATTATCTTCTGCCACATTGCACACGTTCACGTAGCTTATACACAGTGCAAGGAAAATTCCATAGAGGAGTTTCTCAATTTGCACTCTGAGGCTTTTGAAATGATTGCAAAATATGTATTTAAAACACACATGTACTTTTATATGCATGCATGCAAGCAAGCAAAATGAAAGTAAATTCAGTAAGAAGTGAACATCTGGAATTTAGTTATTACAACAGAACTGTCTAAAATAGATTATGGATATTGTTTTTTAAATGCTGCATATTTGTAAATGTTTAGAAAAGCAACACCTAGAAGAATACTTCCATGGACAGTTATGACACTATGCTGATACGAAACGGTGTGTACACAGATAGACATAGGTATTTTGAATTTTGTTAGTGTTTCAAAAAACCCTCAGAATCAGAATTTCATAATCTGCTAAATTCCATGGAGAGACATTGTTCATACTATCTGAGGGGGTGACTTGCTACATTTAATTATACAAAATAGTCCCTCTTGAGATACAAAGTAAAAGGAGAAAGCATTGAAGTTTAGTATGTTACTTGCTAGTTCATAACACAGCTGCCTGTGTTGAAGGTAGTAGACTCCTCATAACAAAAATACAGATATTTTGAAAACAGAAAAGCTCTAATTTCTGAAATTTGTAATAACAGTACTTAAGTACAGAAATTGAAGTTACCAATTTGAGTAGTGTATCTAAAACAGGAATTAGGTGATGATCTCTAACAGACTTTTTTCCACAAACTGTAGTTATTTTAAAAAGAGCACCAAAAGCTAGGGGTTTTGTTTTGCTTTTTTTT
>VXAA01003825.1:1003292-1076326 GCA_013399115.1 Anseranas semipalmata | reverse complement strand
CCCCCCCCCCTTTTCTTTGGCATAAAGAATATTTGTAAGCAGGAGCAATTTGAATGGGCCATTTGAGTACATTTTTTCAAGTGTTTTTGCCACTTTGCATTTTTTTTCCCAGAGTTTGAGGAAGCTTTTCCCCATGTACTTAGCAGTGTATGGCAAAGCATGGCAGCCATTCATAGTTTCAAGTATTGAGAGAGCTCTCAAATGTGTGGTAGGAAACTCATACTTCCCTTGACAAGGTCCAAGCTAGCCAGGAACATCTGCTGCTCTCTCTCTGATTACTTGGTGGAAATCTCAAAATTGAGACTGGTCGCCAAGGCTGTCATATGGGTATTTCAATCCTGCACAGCAAATCAAAAAGTACAATTTATTAAGAGTTTAGCACAAAGCATGTTCTAATTACTATTGGCACTTTTAAAAAAATAATTAAGGCTTACTTATCACATGGTCACGCGTTGTTTGTTTTAGGCAGTCACTAAGTAATGTACACATGTAGAAATGAGTGCTTCTACTTACAAACAAATTTGAAATAAAAAGTATAATATTATAATATTAATTTAAGTAGACTGAACATTCCCTAAATATTAAGGGATCCAGTGGGAACCCACATATTAAAGCTGCTAATATTCTTTTAAATAAGAAATTATTTCTAAAGCAGCAAGTCTTTGAAACTCATCATAGAGAAAGCCAGAGGCTAGAGAAGTACCTTTTATTTTTGTCATGAATTTCCATTCTGGTCTAGCTGAGTCGTAGCCTGTCAGAAAATCCTGGCATTTCCTTTCTGTTTGTTTTCCTCAGGAAAAGCTTGGCAGCTTCCCAAAATAACAACTGAATAAGAACATTCTGAACAGCTAAATACAATTATTAAAATCCTGCTACCCTACCAGCTGCAGCACACACGGCACTGAGAATGAGATCTGATAGAATGGGGACATCAATGGCAAAAGAAGAAAAGGCAGAGCAAGCTCCCAAACACATTCCCTCCATAATGCCAAGGATTTCCTGCGCTGTGTTATCTGCCTCTCTGTAGGACCTCTGCCCACTGCTGTTCGCAGTGACAGAAAACAGCTTGCTTGTTAAATACCAGAAGTGGTTTGCTTATTCATGGGAGCATTGCAGGCAGGAAGGAAAGTGTTAAAATTGAGCACTGTGAATGCTTCCTGCTTCAACCAGGCTTGGTAGTTCTTTGCAGATTTAGGTAAATCCTTTTATTTTATTTTTTTTTCAAATTTTGGTAAATCTTTTCTGGTCTGTGCTGTGCCAGTCGCTGGGCATCAGCTGTTTCTCTGCAGTGTTCTATGTCTTTCCTCTCTTCAAAGGGTTAGGTTTATAAATGCTTCTTGGAAAGTCCCCACAACGAATCCCCAGGCTAGCCCCTAATTCTCCCTGACTTGCTGGAACTCGACACTGCCTGCGCAGAAGGCAGCTTCAGAGAAACCATCACCCCTGCTGCCGGCCGCAGAGAGGTAGCACCTCCTTAATTCGGTCAGATCAAACTGTCTTCTTGCTAATCCTTCAGCCAGAATAACAACTACCAAACCCATAGATACAGATCACATGAATAGAAATGATGCAGCTCACTCCCATACATTTTGCAAGATACTCACCTATAAATTTGCTCGTGCGTGAATTTGAAGTGACAGCACTGGAGGTGTCATTTTAAGACAGTACATAGTATGTGACAAGCTAGCTCAGCCCCTGATAGATTTCTGAAAGGTTATGCAGAAGGCTATTATACATTCACTTTTCAGATAAGACAGTCTTATCTGCACTTCAGAGAGCTCTTTTCCTGTGTTGCTTTTAGTTTCATTTGTGGAAGAGCTAATCCTGACCTTCTCATCCTCTTTTTAGAGATGGTAGGCTGCACAAAAGTTGCCAAATTGAGCAAAAGGTAGAACTGTCAGGTAGTTAGAAGACGGCACATTGCAAAGATTGGATCTTCCCAGTGTATTTCAAAATTAAATCACATCCTTTTTCAGAGCTGCTGTTATCACTTGCATATCATTCTTCGCTGCCAGAATCAGAGCATATTTTTCCCCTTTACTGATTGCTGGGAAGTTCCCCACTACACATCTTTCTGACATGTTTCTTGGACAGAAGAGATTAGGCTTTGGTGTGAGGGCTAGGCAGTTAAGTACAGTTAAACTATTTATACAGTACTTTATGTCTTTGTTCATAATTTTTGGAGAAGAATTGCCATTGTTTTTCCATATTGCATTGCAGAAGATTTGTAGACTTTTGGTTTTCCTTTCTAGACAGTGGCTCTTTTTCTGCTGTTTTAATTCTGACAAGTTTTCAGTCACGTTGAGCATACCGAACTTCCTTTTACAGAGAGAAGTTGTTGTGGTTATTGAAGACTGCTAATGTACATGTTGAAGTTAATTTTTATTCCATTTAAACTTAGTTTGTTTCACTTTAAAATACTTTTGTTGTGTAGGTGGCACGTAACACAATAAGCTGTGGCTTGGTGATCAGAACAGAAGATGCGTTCAGTTCTGAGCTGTGTACTTTGCGTGTCTCCAGAACTGATGGCACAAAGGTTATTTTGGAGTAGCTAAAGGAAAGAGGATAGCGAGGGCTAGGAGGGCTTGCTCTGAGGTTGTGTAGCTGCCTGTTGGAGTGATGTGCCAGACTTCACCCTACAGTTCATTAAATTGCATTTAAAGAATGTAATGATGGAAGTACATTTTGCAGTACACTGTGTGGTTATGGTTTATTGCTCCCTGAATGCAGAGTGAAATTAAATAAATCAAATATGATCTCAGGCAGCCGATTTTCATGATAAGATGCTACAACTAGTGACATTAACTTCATGGAAGTTGCGTAAGTGTAAATCACCTGAGTATTTGTTCCATTATATTGTCACAGTAATTGTAGGCGAATGGGTCGTACTCAGATGTTTGATTATTATTTGTATGTACACTCCTGTTTACAGAAGAGGGTTTCCTGCATTATAGCATGCTTTGACACTTAATCTCAAGGCTTCTCATCTGCTACATTTGCTATGTGAGACCTCAGCAGTTCTGCCATCCCGAAGGTGACCTGGGATATTCAGGTGCAAATCACAATGGCTTGAAAGTATGCTTTGCAATGGAAAAATGTGTTCTGCAGACTATTTCAGAGCTGTGCTTAATTTTGAAAATTAATAAGAAATTAATGAACTATTATCTTAGAAGCACTCTGGTTTGAACAACAGTGCCAGAAAGTATGGATATCAGGAGATTGGTTGCATACTGCTAACGCAAATTGCGACAAGCATAAACTGGACCTGTCTTATAGACTCCCAACTATAAACAACAGCATAACATAATTAAAAAACATGATAATTTGTAGCAGATATATTATACAGCTTCCTACTGGGAAAACTGTCTGCACTGGTCACAAGATTTGTCTCTTTCTTTTATGGTACCTGAAACCCACGCGATCAGTTTGCTTGCTGTCTCGTGTTCCTAGCAGCAAGGTGTACAATACTATATCTTCTTTCTGCACTGTGTTGCAGGGGTTGCTGCCTGCTGCAAGAAAGGCCAAATTCAGGCAGCACCAAGCTTGTGCCACAAGGAGATTCTCTCTAAAACAGAGAACTGTGAAGAGAAATTTGAAAGGAGTACCAGGGAAAAGGCTGACAAAAATAGTTAACAATTCTATCTGAAACAATAGTGCTTTGGTCCTGGGGTGAGGAAGGGTGGTGGTGTTCAAAAGCACTGCACAACAATATGGATTTTTTTCATAGGATGTAAGCCCAAAGTAAGCCTCCGTGGGTTATAAGAAATCAATATTCTTTCAGTATAGGTAGCTCCCTAGCATTATTCCCTAATAGGTTATTGATATCATGGTAGGTTTCTCCACTAAAGCCTGACCTAAGGAAGCAGCTGCATTAGAGGATTCCTTTTTTTTACTGTTTATAGGAAAGGAGGTGTTAAATGACACATTCTGCAAGAGATTCACCAAAGAATGGTAATTAGTGCTTGTAAAAGGAGTAAAGATACCGCGATAATGAAACTGCCAGTGGAACAAACTTACAGAGCACTAGCAGTAAAAGGCCTTTCATTACATCTATGCCATAATTTCAATACATGTGCATTAAAAGGGTTGATTATGATGTCTAAAATAGAACTACAAAGATTTTTCTTACCAAAATTCTTAGCAAAAATGGGAGAAGTAAAGCAGAAAAACTTTGATTCTTATTATTCTTTATTCATAGTCTCTGTTTTGTTTCTTTAAGCCTTACAACAATGTTTATAACTATTATCAAACATGGCAAAATTTGCTTGGATTTAGACAATGATGGGAGTGGAGATCTTAGAGTCATTGAACTGCTGACTTGGTCATTTGTGAGGGACCTCAGGAGGTCTCCAGTCCAACCTCCTGCTTCAAGCAGGGCCAGTGATAGCTCTGACCAGGTTGGTCAGGGCTTTATCCAGTTGGGTCTTGAAAACCTCCAAGGATGGAGACTACACAAGCACTGTGGGCAACCTGCTCCAGCGCTGGACTTTCTGCCTGGGGATAAGGGTTTTTCCCTATATCCGGTCAGAACTGCTCTTGCTTTGGTTTGACCATTGCCTGTTGTCTTGCCACAGCTGTGAAGAACCTGGCTTCATCTTCTTGAGACCCTCCCTGTAGGCACTGCAGACTGCTGTAAGGTGACCTGAAGCCATCTTTGCTCCAGACTGAACAAGCCCAGTTCCTTCAGACACTATTCACAGGGCAAGTCCTTCAGGCCTGATCATCTTGGTGGTCCTCTGGACATGCTCAGGAGATGTTTAGCGATATATGTCTTTGCATTCTTGGGATTTGCCTAAGCAGCTTGTTTCTATATAAACCTTTGGACAGAATTAGCTTCTGAAGGTGAGACGTTTTAAAGCAAATATAGTGCATGTGAATGGGCCCAAACCAGTGGCTCCTAGGAGTAATGACTAGCCTTTTAACATTATAGACCAACTGGCATCAGCCTCCATCTTCTGTCTCATAATATACAGCATGGTGTCATCTTACCGTGTACTTAAATTCCTGGTTTGCAAGAATCTGTTTAGTTTTGCAAGAAAATTCAACTATGGCTGTCTATTTTAACCTTCAAAATACGGAATCATAGAATCATTTAGGAAAAGACCCTTAAGATCATCGGGTCTAACCATCAGCCTAACACTACCAAGTCCACTGCTAAACCATGTGCCTTAAGCTCCACATCCACACATCTCTTAGATGCCTCCAGGGATGGCAACTCCACCACTTCCCTGAGCAGTCTGTTCCAATGCTTCACCACCCTTTTGGTGGAGAAATTCTTCCTGATATCCAGTCTAAACTTCCCCTGGTGCAACTTCCGACCTTTTCCTTGGGTCCTATCTCTTGTCACCTGAGAAAAGAGACTGACACCCTCCTCACTGCAACCTCCTTTCAGGTAGTTGTGGAGAGCAGTCAGGTCTCCGCTCAGCATCCTTTTCTCCGGACTAAACACCCCCAGTTCCCTCAGCTGCTCCTCAAATGTCTTGTTTTCTTGTTTTCATCAGTTTCACCAGTTTCAAGTTCCCTCTGAGCACATTCCAGCAACCCAATGTCTTTCTTGTAGTGAGGGGCCCAAAACTGAACACTGTACTCAAGGTGCAGTCTCACCAGTGCCGGATATGTGTGTATCTGTCTTTCTGGAATTTGTCACTAGTATTTTACTTAGGAATGAGTCATTTCCTGAACTCTGAGATTATGAAGATGTATTAAAGAATGAAAAGAACTTTATATTAAAATGATCTGATACTTTTGAGATAATAAATTTTAAAATGCAACTTTACTGGATACTGTGTGGATGAATAAAATACATCAGCTTACCCAAAAATACGTGTTTTAAAATACTTGTGTAAAAAGACTGCTATTCAAAATTATATTTTTCTGCCTATAATTAAATGTTTATAAAATGTTAATGTGTGAAGCTCTGCTTTTCTACTGCAAGCCATATTCTTGGTTTCCAGACAGTAGTGAGGAAAATAGAGTATGGCTCTGCTGGTGCCTTTATTTAAGTTGATAAAACTATCGGCTTTATTAGAAGTAATTTTGTGCTTATTGACTTCAACAGATTTTCTTCATCTGTAAGGATGCCTTCACAACCAAAATTTAACCTTGAAAAGCATTCGCCACTTTCAAAAAAAGTTGGAAGATAAGAAGAAAAGACCATCTAAGATGATTTAAATTTAATTTGGGGCTGGTTTCACTTTTAATTAGTCATTGAAAAGTGTTTTTTTTTTCTATCTAATTGCAAGTCAGGTGGCAGTAGTCTACTTTCGCTGTGCCTAATATCAGTGTTTCTGCTCTGCCAACTATTCTCTTATCCCTGAAAGTATAAAATGCTTAATTATTCCCAAGGGCCATTTTTGATCAGCGTGATAATCAGTTTCTTATGTTTGGCAAGTTCTCCCAGAAATCTGAAAATTGCTGCACCTAGCCAGGATCCCCTGCATAGCTGGATGGCCTTTGCATTTCCTTATAGAAGCATTGGTGCTTGCTTTTGCAGAGAGCCCTGCCTTTTGGGAAGCAAATATGTTTTGGAAAGAAAATGTCAGTTTATAAGGAAACCTGGAAGTGTACTGTAAGACACTGAAGTGTTCTGCCTTGGGGGATTTTCTTGACACAGGATAGTGCTTTTATGCCCAAAAGAAACAGAATTTGTGGAATAGCCAATTTCCTGACCTACGTGCTGCACTTTAAATTCTATCACTTTTCCTTTTCCTTGCTGGATTTCACTGTTACGTGGCTTCCTCTTGTAAGTATCAGGGTAGAAATTAGCTCTGCAATTTCAGAAACAAATGTAAAATACAGTAGTGACATCTTTTCTTCAAAAGTGATGCAGCAAATAACTAATACTGCAGCTGATATTAGAGCTTTAAGTAAAAGTATGTTCACATTATAAAATACCTATTTTGGAGTAACTGCCTAGTCTTGGTCTCCTTAATCAAAACTTGGGACACTGAATGCTATACTGGCTTGCTCTTTGCCCAAGCTCAATACTCCCTTCTGCTGCAAAGTAGGCAAATGTACCTGAGGGATTAAAAATTAAGGGAAGTTTAGTACACTTAAAAGCCAGAATATCCTGACATTTATGGGATCCATTCTCTCTGCATCAAAATATGTAGTTTATCACCACATATCCAGTTTGACTTATAGAAATCTATATACAGAAATAACCTTATCTCTGTAAATTACTGTTTCTACTTATCAATGTATATTGATACATGACTCAAATTTGGCACTCTTCTTCCTCTAGCAATTGAGCCTAATAATGTTTGTGTTGATTGTGGTGCTAAGAGTGAATGGGCAGGCTATCAGGCATACATCATGAGTAACCTCTGATTTTCAGGGAATGGAAAAACGGATGTCCAGCTGGTTGTCAGATCACAGCCATGGCTTTGCAAACGTCCTTAAATCCGTTGAGGATTTTTCAGCTAGCGCAAACTTTAGGTTTCAAAGCGTAATGCCTATTCAAACGTTGGAAGTGAAGCCTACTTTTTCTCACAAGAATAGTTTAGTACTTCATAGAATTGACTCTAAAATTTCCAAGTTGGCCTGCTTGCTTTTTTATTCGTTTCTCTCTTCCTAAAGGTAAATATGGCCATTCTAGTCAGCTTTGGTTTCAATTTGTATTACTCATTTTTGTTTTTTGTTTGTTTTCTGTATGTTTCCAGTATATTAGTCTTTGTAACCACAGATGCTGCAAACAAATTAACATCTTAGATATCTGCCACAGGAAAATGTTAGAAGGGTTTTTAAGGCTGTATTGTAGATTTTGAATATTTCATGTATTCATGTCAGTGTACACTAATGAAACTACTCAGGATTTATCCCATAATTTAAATAGATTTTTGAATATAATGAGCACGTATTTCTAAAAGATCTGAAGAAAGGGAAGAATTAAGAAATTGAGGAGATCAGAGGGAAGGGGACACAGATAATGAAACAAAGCTATTTGAGACTTTCTTCTTTGATCTTTTTACCTAGCATACTTGATCTGCATTGGCACACTTATGTTCAGATGTAAGTGAAACAAGACAGATGAATAAATAAGGTTGCCATGTTCAGTTAACTTTGTCTATCTCAGAAACAAGACCAAGCAGAAGTGATGAGTGAAGATAAACTTCTGTAGTTTTCATTCTTTCCTTTCAAATGTAGAGGAAAAAAAATGTACTGTTAAAAAAAATTGTACTGTTAAAAATCTGTTTGTTTGTTTGTTTTTCCCCAAAAGTCAGTAAGATAAGCGAAGTAGTACATAGGGCATCTTACCTAAGATATTTGAAAGAATTTAATTACTTCATGCTATTCAGTTCCTCTCTGCCTGGTGGATTTGTAAAGAGTCTTTTTACTGCCAGGTGACATGTTATGGTAAGGCCAAGTCCTTTCATTTTTATTGCTTCAGGAGCTGTCTTTACCTTTCTTAATGACATTGTTATTTTATTTTTTATTGTTGGTCAGCTCTCATTAGTATTTCTAGTGTTCTAAGTATATATTTGGCATAAGTGAATCTTCTAGTTTTAAGCAGGTAGGATTCAAAAAGGTAATTCAGATGACTGACTGGAGATACAGCATTTACCTGGGTGTGTGCAACATCTTTTACCGAATTTTGTGTGCAAGATAAATGTTTCATTTCTAGAATAAGATGAGTGATTGTAAATTAGCAATTACACCATTGGTGTTCAGGTATGGAAAATTTAAAGATGAGTGAAATTGGTAAAGCAAGCTCACTATCAAGCCTGCTCTTATACCTGTGATAGGGCTTATTTGATTTGTATTTGCATCTGAAAAGTCTCATAGGAACATTTTATGAAGACTCTAATGGATAAGAATATTATTTTAAAAAGTTGCATAGATACCTGTTCTCCCACTGTTATTTCCTCTAACACTTCAATATTACTTCTTTCCAAATTGCTAATGATAAGTCAGTTGTCTATCATCTCCAAAATACCATCAGCAGTACATTGCTTTTCCCAGTCAGAAATACCTGCATTATTCCCGTAGGTAGAAGGACATCAATGGCTGGTTTCAGCACTCTCTAATCTTCTTGAACCAACCTCTCACCAGCTGAGGAAGTTTCATCCCAGTGAGTGTGCTGAGTCAATATGGATCCTGAAGTGCTCATCAACTCCCCCAGCTCTTCCATGTCTGCTTATTGACTCCTTCAAACTCTCAAACTATTAGTTTTAGAGAAAATTATGAAAACAGAGAACAGCATTTAGGTTAAGTTGAACAACTACCTTGTACAAAACCAGTGTTATCTGAATTTTCTGTTATGCAGTCATACTGCAGTTATATTATGATGGCTCCATTTTTTTTCACTGTATTAATATTGCTGTTTCCCATTCCCTTCTCTTCCACTGACTTTCCTTTTCCCTATACCACCCATCCTTAAACTCACCCATAGTACAGCTGTTTGCTAGAGTTTGGTGCTTGTGATGAATGTCAGATAAGCAGCCACCTGACCTCTCAAAAAGAAGATCCAGGGGTCTTGAGAAGCCTTCCAGTTTAAATGGTACCACACGGAAAATAAAAGAACGTTCTGATGTGTGAATAACATGTTAGCTGCACAGTGCAAACTTCAGTGAAGAGTTTTATATGTCTGTATGTATATACAACACAATAATTTTTGCCTTTTCTTTTTTATTCAGGTCATTGCCATAGTTATGGATATGTTTACAGATGTGGATATCTTTAGAGAGATTGTAGAGGCATCTACTAGAGGGATTGCAGTGTATCTCCTGCTTGATGAGTCAAACTTCAGTCACTTTCTGAAAATGACGGAGAAACAAGGCTGTCAAGTTCAGAGGCTCAGGGTAAGACTTCCTGTGTTCCTGTGCTTGAACATTCATACTCATTCCTCTGCAACCCAAAGAAAAGAGACTATTGTTCAAAAACTGATTATCAAATACAGCTGTATCAAATTAACTATGAAGTATAAATTGGTAAGCTCTCAGCAGAACCTTCTGTGCAAATGTTATTCTCTTTAGAAAGGCTTTTATCTTTTTCAGGTGTTAAGACAAGAGTATTTGATAGAATTACGTAATTTTTCACATAGTATTTATAAAATATTTTTCCATTATTATATACTTAGGAATACTGCAGCTTTGAAAAACTTAGCTTCCTTTTGCTTTATGTTAAATTAACCTGCAAATAAAATCATAAAGGTTATGTAAATTCCTTGGAATAATAAATGGTATACCTCATTTTATGATCTTTTTGTTAAGCATGATTACTATTAAATTGCTTTAAAAGGCCTGGGATTCTATTTTAATAGTGTTTTCCTGAAAATAATTATTATGTCCATCTATAGCACATCTTAGAGAGCATACAGTATGAGTAGGCTTACTTTTATACATTAAATATGTAATTTTGCCCTGTAAGAAAGATAATCAGGAGAGGACTAATGTTTACATGATTCGCCCTATGTCCTGTACCACCCTGCTATATTTGATAGGGAACAGAATGCTAACCATATGCTGCACTGACCTGACGTAAATGCTTCATAAATACTTCTAGGTTTACTGTCACTGTAGATAGCTCTGAAGATGTTCCAAGAACAGTATCAGAGTTTCTCTGCAAAGCTCTAAACACTTCCTTGGCTGAACTTCTGTATAGCTCCATTTTCAGTTCCTTGTTTCTTAACTAGTTGGGCCGTGTTACTCCTGGCAAAAATATTACAGAAGCTCTTCTTACGAGCATGCATTTTAAGAACCCAGTCTGAAACCCAGGTAGAGGTATGGTGTACTTGTGAGGATAAGGAGGGCTTTTTTCTTAAAATTTTGGAGCAAACCTGTATTTTATACCAATTTTTGCTCTGGACACCGCTTCCCATATTTGTTTCTTGTGGGGGGGATTTGAGCGTGTGGGATTGCCCTCTGGTGGCCTAATACACAAAGCTATGGGAATTTTTGAAAAGAAAATGTCACAAATGTTGTGGGTCTGTAGGCATTGGTAGTAATTGCCCTCACAAAGTCAGTATTTGGCAATAGTTTCATACACTGGCACTTAAGATACAGTCATTTCCTAATTACTTGGGTTAACTATGCCATAGAGCTTGCTAAAAACAGTGTATGTTTTTTGTTTTTTGTTTTTAATGGTATGAGCTTTATCCTCCCAATGTAAAAGAAATTAGGAGCATGCATTTCAAGCTCTATCTTGAAAAATGCCATAGTATGCATTTTCAAATTAATTCTGTGCAGTAAGTATATGTAGCTGGTTCTAAAGCTTAACTTTTGGAGGCTGAGTTGGAGGTTTTCTTTTTGATATGGTTTTACAGACCTACAGGCATTTATACTGTGGTTGAAAGAACTCATCTACATACATTAGAGTGGATTTGGTATGGATTAGTGTGGGTTGGAGAGGTTTGGATTTGGCCTCTTTAGGGACATTATGTTTTATATGTTTCTGTTCTGTAACAATGGGAGAAACATTTTAACTCTGAAAGGTTTACTTAGAATGCTTCAAGGTTTGTAAGAAACTGAAAACTGTATGCCAAAGAGCTAAACAGTAATTCTGTTGTGTGCTGGGTTTCCAGTTCAGCTTGTAGTAAAGCTCTTGAAGCTTCTCATCCAGGTGCTACTCCCAATGACTGGTGCTGTAAGAATAAAAGCTTACTACTCCCACAGTAATTATTCTGTGCCTTCTTAACGATGAAGAGAAACTACTGGTGACTATGAAAGAGCAGTCAATACTTCGGCAAGGTTTCTTTCTCTTTTTATCATTGCCTCAATGTTCACAAAAATAAACCGTCTTTAACTCTTTGTACTTTTGGCCCTCCTCTTCTATTCAGTGAAAGTAAGAAGAGGACAGAGATGTAAGGATACATTTCTTTTCCTCAAGATGTAGCAACAGCAGCGCTGGTCTTGTTATTCTCTGGCATGATTTGGTTCAGTCTTGAGTATGGCAGGCATTCTTCATTCCATGCACTCATGAGGAGGAGTTTCTTTAAAGCTTTTCTGGCTTAATCAACACCCTCACTGGCTCTTTTTCCCTTCCTTTGAGTCAATAAAAAATGAAAGGCTGTGATGAGAGAGACTGTATTGTTGAATTCAGATTTACAATTCAGTAACTGTCTTCTTTATGAAAAAAAGGATTTATTCGTAAACCTACATTAAATGTCTCATCTGTAGTGCAAACACATACCACAGCATGTTTCCGTCTTTTTTTGAAAGACTATATACTGAAAACATTGATAGCCTATGTATTATGTGATTATGATATGAATTCCCTACAGAAGAATATGAAACCAGGAATTTACTAGGAGCTTTTCCAGTCTCTTGTACAACATTTCTTCTCTTGGGTTGGTTTTTACTTAACGTTCACCTTAACATCATCAGTGGAACTCAACTCAAATAAATAATTCCTGTCCTGTGCTCTCCCATTTCTCTTTCCCCACTTTCAATTTCATTTGTCTGTTTCCTGACTGTCCTACATTTTTCCCCATTAGCTAATGTATGTCTCTTTCTTTTCTCTATGTAAGCTTCTTTTGATTAATTTTATCACCAGTCTGACTTGCTGTTTGGTCAGTAATTCCTTTGCATTGAAAAATGAAGAGTTAGTACAGATTCTGACTTTTTTTCCAGTGCTTTTTTAAAAAGTAATTGCTATTTTTTTTCTAGAGATGGTTGTTTATTTTTGCTGCTGATGGATGCTGCAGTAAACTATGAGATAGATTTGCACTGCAAAACACAGCACTGAGTCAACAATCCCCAATATCACCAGAATGCTTAAGCTGTAACTTCATTTTTGATTACAGACAATGAACCAATGTAGGAAATGTTCTTTAATGCCCAAGAAGTCAACCAAGTTCCTCTGCTGATGTCAGATCTTAGTGTTTTATTTGATGTGGGTTGTGGCATGTGGCAGAGGCTCCATGCTCTGCAGAAACCTATTTTTACTTCCCTGGAAATAATGAAGAGTCATCTTGCTACAGAAGAATATTGAAAGCAATTTGGCAGGAACTGTTTATCCCCTGATACTCTTCTCAGTATTTTTAATGAACTGGAGAAATGAGAAAATAGAACCACTAATGAATTGATTTTACTTTCCTTTTGTGAAGTCCACTCCCAAATATTCATGCTTAAATGCACAGGAGGAGCTTTTCATGAGAGCTGATTGCAGTCTATTATATCTCACCGGTTTTATCAAAATCATCAAAAGTTTTCTAGTACTTCCAAGTCTAAGTCAAATTTGGTTATTAAATAGGCGTGTACAGCTCAGTGTCATATTGGTGAACAAACTTCTGTCCTAGGGGCCAGACTCAGGTGAAGTCATTGAGAATTTGACATCAGTGGTCACTGAATCAGCTTGGAAGTCATAACAGAACCTAACTGGAAAGCTACTTAGCATTTGTACAGCAACCACTATCTCTTAGTAAGAACGGAGGCCTAGGATAATAAATAACATTAGTAATGATGAACAATATGAGAAATGTGACTTTCTTTAAAGCTGTTAGGCTAAGTATTAGATAGACATCCATCCTCTTCTTTATGCATATTCTTGACAGCCAGTTCATGGTGAGTAATTGAACACTGATAAAAACAGACTCTACAAATAAAAAGTGCTGAAATGAAATGTTTGAGACCAGTATATTCGCTGTACTTATTTTTCACATTGGAAGGTTTTTACTGATGAAAATAAATGTTTAATGTTGAATTATACTTCCAAATTTTAAATCATGGTTATATAGTTCTCTCTGGGAAGATAATCAGATGTGAAGTCATACATAAAAAGAGAAGTTAGAGCTTGCTTCCTGTTCATCATTCGGCTGTCCTTTAATTGGATAGCCCTGATGACCATCCTCAAACTGTAGCTCAGACATCCGGACGCCGGATGTTTTAGACATCAGGAATGCAAACAGTCCCTGAGTCTTACAACCCCTTCTTGGAGGAGGGAGGAAATCCCATTTTTTGCTTCACAAACCTCCCAAAGTATCAAGTACTCGATTCTTCCATATGTATCCACTTGCAGTCACTGACAAAAGCAGTTTACGGGATTTTCTCTCAAGATTCATAAAAGAATTATTGCTTTATCCACAATGATGTTGACATGTTGTTAGCACAGTTAGCATGGGAGTCCTATAGCCTGAGGATGAAACCAAGTAGGAAGGAGAAGCCCAGCGTTTCGTACAAAATGGGGCTGGTAATTCAGCTATGTGTATATATTCTGCTTCTAATCTTAAGTGGAACACATTGTTCTTTTATGTTCTCAAAACTGGTCTGCATTTGGGGAGATTATTCAAAGGATATATCCCTGGCACCTAATTAGAGGGTTTAAAGTAGGTGAAGAATGCCAGATGAGCTGTGGAGGAAGAGGAAGTGTTATGTGAGAACAGTGAGCGTGATCTCTGGCACATGCCTCTCTAATGCCATATTCCCATCTTTTAGTGGATGACATACTGAGACAGGGAAAGATGTGGCAGGATTAAGGAAGCAGGATAGAAATGCTGCAGGAAGAATAATACTGAAGAAGAAAAGGAAAACTCAGAATAACAGAGGAAACAATGACTAAGATGTTAAAAAAAAAAGCAATTTAATGACAATTGTAATAATTTTGTAGAGGGCTTAGAGCCTACTTGAAGTTATATTTCAACTTATGAGTACCTAAGGCAAAGGGTTTTTTATACAGTATGGTAATTTGAAAACCATTAGCTTTGCTTGTGCCTACAGCATTCCAGATTCCCAAATGATATTCTGTCCAGTACCCGTCAGGCTTTATCTCAGTAAGATTTGATGGGTTCAGCTGGCATGTCATAAGGTCAGCATTATCTATTATAGTTATTTGAAAATGTATAAGCTGAATCTCAAGTGACCTTTGAATTATGACATAAATATAAATACAGTTTAATATAAATATAAAGCTAACATACAAATGTAATTAAATGATATATAGAATTGATTTGAATGCTTAATCATTGAAGGAATGCAATTTTCATAACTAATTCACAACATTTTAATTTATTGTAAATAAGGGTTTACTACTGTGATAATCTTTAGAATGGGGCAAATTCCACTATTTTGTTTTCTTCTTTTTACGTAATTACTATTTATGCACTATTTAACTTTCAAAAGAAAAAAAAAAAAAGCTTTTTATTTAGCTACTTGTACTTTCTGCTAAAGTAGCTGGTGGGGAAAGAATAGTTTTATTTGCTGGAATTGGCTTGTTCAAAGTTCAACAGTACGGGAAAAGCAGGAAAATTGACTTTGTTCTTTTAGATTCCAGGTTAAAAATCTAAGTGGTGAAAATCTAAAGGACACAATGCAATATAGTCAAAGGTGATTAGCAGTTAGAGATGCAGAGACACATAATGTTAACCTCCCCTGCAGTAATGCAAACTGTTATTAATCCTTTTTTAACTGTTTCTGAAAATAATCTAAGTATCCACCTATATTTTCACTGAGCCCAAGTACCATTTAAATTTTACAGCACTAGTAGATAATAGCTATTTATTGAATCAATTTTATATGGCAAGTTAAGAGGCTAAGTCATTCACAGGTATATTCCAAGCTCTTCTTATGTCATGTGAAACGTTTTGTATCTAACAGTTACATGAAGTAGATGCTGTAGGTGGGTATGTGTTGAACATAAATTTTATTTTTCTTATAAATAAACATCCTTCTGTAACAATTTATGATAAATGCTTTTTGATATATATATATATTTTTGCTGTATCCATATAAGAACTTTTTGAAAATTGTTAGTATTACAGTCCAAAAGGTTTTGTAGCACTTCTTTTGAATTGTTTTATTGCTAGGAGCTTAAAAATACAAGTGACACTAGAGGGAAAAATGACTTAAGTCATTCAGAACTGTATGTGCAGAAAAGATACTGGCTCAGCTGAGGCAACTTCATTAACCATTTGGGAGAAAAATTCACCGCATTTTTGGGATCCATCATGGAAAATTTCCCCAGTAGAATTTACTGAGTTTGCGTGAGTAAAACATAAAGCTTATGGATAGAGTTTAGAATTCAAACCTAACTGCTTTGTAGAGTTTGTGCTACCTGTGCATGCTGTGATAGTCTCTCCAGATTTAGAAATGTAATCAATCCCATGCAGAAAAGCCGACTGAGAAATCTTAGTGGTGATAGAACTGCAAGGCATTCTGGGGCCAGGTGGTATCATTTGATAGACCATCTCAGAGTGAGGTATCTATGTTTATAGACACAGTAGTCTTGTTTAATTAAAAGAAGTGATACTGGTGCTTTAGATGTTATTTCTGACTAGCTGAGATGCTTGGAAATCTTCCATATGTAGTACATCGGATGCTGAAAAGATTTTTTTTCAGTGCAAAATCTCTTTTTCTTGTCAAAAACTTCTTGTGCTAGAACCTCATTTCTGAGAGTGATGGCTAAGGAAAAGGGGAAATTCATTTTTCTGTGGCCTAGGAAATCTCATCATTCTTGAAGAAATATGGCATTAACTTGCCATATTGGGACCTGAGGGGACAGGTTTGATTAGAATTTACTGTCCTGCAGAGTTTACTGCTATGCAGTAATGTAACTCCTACTGTACCTCTGACTTGGGTGCTAAATGTAGAATATAGTATACCAATTAAAGTATTTCAATTATCTTTTTCAGAACATGAGGGTGCGGACAGTAAAAGGACAAGATTACTATTCTAAAACAGGAGCAAAATTCCATGGAAAAATGGAACAAAAATTTCTTCTGGTTGACTGTAAGAAAGTCATGTATGGTTCTTACAGGTAAGATCTGTCACTGAGGTGCCCACAGAACACCAGTCATCTCAGTACCTTGCTTACTGCAAAATATATTTTTTCTATTTCTGAAAATTCTTCCAGTAGACTTCATGGACAAAATTGATTATCTTTTCTGTAATTTAACAAGTTGTCATAGATACTTATTGGTAGCTAACGTAACACGAAGCCAAATTGTGAGGTCCTCGGTTAGTTTTTCACAAATGAGAAATAAAGAATATACCTTTTGCTTCAGATGAAGATTTGATGAAAACAGAGAAATATCCCAACTTGTTTTATATTGAGTTATTCTTCTTTAACTTTCACTCTGGAAAAGTCTGCCAAAGTATTTCATAAGCTCTCTTGGATAGTTTCTCCTCGTAATAATCTTCTGAAGCTAAAATTGTAGACATGCTGTAGTATATCATGGTCAAATTCAGAATTGTCCAAGATAAGTTGACATAGTCTGTCTTTATATTTGGTTAAGTTTTATTATTCTACTTTCCATGTAATTTCCAGTATAGTTGTGCAAAGCATAGGCCAGAAAAACTTACAACTTTGCAGAGCTGGAAAAAAAAATAAGTTAAAGCAGGGACAGTTTTATCTCACACATTATTAAATATTTTCGTTCTCTTCATGGTATGCTTCTCTCTTTTGGTCTACTGAATTAATTTCTACCAGCCTAATGCCTGGGTGCCAGATCCACAGCTGCTGATTTTGGTAGATATCCACTACTTTAAGCTTTTGAAAATCTGTCTCTTTATTTCCTCTGAGACTCGAGCAGCCCCAAATTCAGATTGATGTGTATAAATGGTAGTGAGGTAAGTGACAAGTTCATAAATGAGTCAGTGTAAGAGAGTCCAGAGAGAGTCTGCCTGCTTTGACATCTACACACAGTGTTAGAGCCTGTGAGAATGTGATAGTTTTTCTCATTTCATTTTGAAAAATAACACTGCTTTAAGATCCAGCACAGGGGATGGAGTCATCAACTTCCGTAGAAATTAAACTTGCTTTGAAAAATAATCTAGTGATTTATAGCAGGAAAGATGAGTTTTTCTGAATTCTTGCTCTCTGAAATCATTTTAAAGCTATTTTTTTTTTTTACAAATATTACAAAATAAACTGTTCTTAATAAGTACTTCTGTGAAAAATGAAGGAAAATAGAAAAAAAAATTTGCCCACAATTTATTTATTTATTAAGAAAGTATTTGTAGCAAACCCAAGTGTCTGTGAAAGCTTTCCATCATTTTTTTCCTATCAAGAAGGACAAGTGAAATACATTAGTTCAAAAGAACTATTTCTAATGGTCATTTGTTCTTCTTTCAGCTTTATGTGGTCTTTTGAAAAAACCAACCTCAGTATGGTTCAAGTTATCACAGGACAGCTGGTTGAATCCTTTGATGAAGAGTTCAGGACGCTGTATGCCCGTTCTTCTGTTCCTAGTTCATTTGCCCCAGAATTAGTGCGGGTTAACAGTCGCAGGACACTCTGGGATAATGACACATACCAACACTCGGTATCTTCCTTAGCTTCAGTTTCTAGCCAAAGAAACCTCTTTGGTAGGCAAGACAAGATTCACAAGTTAGATCCTGTCTATCTGAAGACTCGTGGAAGATATGCGGTAAATGAGATAGATAAATTTGGATTGAGAAATCAAGCTTATAATAAACAACCATTTCATCCAGGTTTTAATATGCAAAATCCAATCCAGCAGTATCAACCTAGTGAAAAAAATGAGCACTGGAAGAGACACAGTTATGCTGGGGAGAAGCCAGAAAGGACACCTTACTTATTGCTCAACAGAGCTATTAATAGAGCCAATAATCCATTGAATACTTGGAAAATGCCATCTGATAGCCTTAGTATTGTATCTTCGTTACGAGGAGGATATGCAAATAACTACAATACACCCCAACAGAGTTTTGCTGATCAGTTTTCACGACCAAAGATAACTCTTGCAGAAAGAAATTCAATTGTACGGAGGTCCTTTAATGGGACAGATAATCAAATCCGCCATTTGCAGCAAAGGATGCCGACCCTTGAACACACAACAAAATCATTCCTACGTAACTGGCGAATTAAGTCATACTTAAATGACCAATCTGATTATCCCGTAGAGTCTAATGGTTCAGCCTTGGGTGACAGATATGATAGCTATGACACAGCTGAAAATATTAAAGCTCATGCCCTGTACTCTCATTCTCGCTTACGATCGTCATTGGTGTTTCAGCCAACTTTACCCGAACAGCAGGAGGTAAGCAGCTGTGCAAGTTCTTCAAATTCAACGATAATTGGGTCAGAGGGAAGTGCAACACCTAAAGGGACATCTAATCATGCACCAAGTGTGGAAAACGGAACAGATAATACTTTAGAAGAGCTTAGTACAAATGTCCCGCTTAAATCAGAGACACCAAAAAAACACAGAATTCATACTGCAGACAACAGAAAACCTATGGTAAACTCAAATGCAGCAGGGGACCCATCTATCTACTTATACACAACCCTCTGTGCTGACAAACACGCAGAAAATCTGAAGAACCTTCAAAATGAAAATATACTTAAAAGGAGAAGTTTTCCCATGTTTAATTCAAAGTCCATATTAGACCCTGGTGCCGACAAGCATGCATCCAGTTATGTTTACAGTACATTGACTAGGCATAGGCTTAAGCAGCCAGTGAGTCCAAAACTTCCCGAAGACACACTGAAGAGCTCTAAAAGTTTGCACAGTGTGACCAACCACTTGCCACAGGAGGAAAAGAATCTCAAAGGAGAGCTAAAGAGCCCGGCTGCTGCCAAGGCAATCTCTATGGCTGTTCTTGCTGAAGCTGGCAAAGAGGAGTCTAGTAAGGATTGTACAGCAAAGAAGGAAAGTAAGAATTCCCCAAGTTTTCTAAAGAAGGGATCCCAGAAATTGCGGTCACTTCTTAATCTCACACCAGACAAGAAGGAAATCATGTCAAAAAACAAAGGTCCCGCCTTTTACAGAATGTGTAGTAGTTCTGACACTTTGGTTTCTGAAGAAGAAAATCAAAAACCAAAGATCTCTGAGAATAAGACAGATTCTTCCCCAAGGAGGAAGAGGAACACATCAACTTCCCAAGGTAGCTTGAACAGAAGTAAAGAAGATGTCACTGCGAGTCCATCAAAGTCGCCGAAGACTCCAAAATCACCAAAGCCTCAAAAGCCTCCATCTGATGAAAGCAATAAAAAGTGTCCTGTCTTGTGCCCCCTTGAAAGTAAGTTCATAGAAACTGCAGGAGATGCATCTACCCCAAGATTTAATACAGAACAGATTCAATATCAAGATGTAAAGGAAATTACCACAAATACTACTCCTGAAAGTCCCCCTGTTTGTGCTCTACAAAGAGCAAGTTCAATGACACCACAACTGGCAAGCTCAAAACATCAAGAGGAGATAAGATCTCGTTTGAGTGAAAGGCGTGTTTATAGTCGCTTTGAGCCATTCTGTAAGATGGAAAATGCCAGTCAACTTGCAGGAAATATACCAAATAGTTCACATCTCTCAGATATCAAAAGCAAGACCTTAGGAAATAACTATGGCAGGAGTAATCACCTGGTCAGCTACAACTCAACTGCTTATCATCCATTGCAGCCTAATGAAAATAAACTGAGAGGATTTATGCAAAAGTTTGGGAACTTCCTACACAAAAACAAGTAAAACTTCTGTTGATTATGTTGAAATACAGCAAGAGTAGCAAAGCTGTACATTCTTAACTGGACAAGACTGATGAGCAACTTTTGTAGAGCTTCCTCGGGTTTCTTCAGGGTCTAGGACATTTGAATGAATGTATATATTTTTACATAATTACTCTAGAATTATTATGCTTAAGTATTTACAGAAATTCTGTGTCCAGATGATGTCTCAAGGAAGTTGTTTATAGTGTTTATATTGTAAGATTACTTTTATACATTTTCCTTGTGAAGAAAGTATGTGCTAGTACATTGTAAGGTTAAGTGTGGAAAAAAAAAGATGGGGAGTGTTTTTAAACTTCAAATAATACTGTTTCCAAAGATTTGCCCTTTAAAAATAGGATAGCACTAGGAATAGTGGCTTGCATCTTTCCTGCATTTACGTACTCTCTCAAATGATAAACACAAATGTTAATGCATTGCATGTTACTTAACTTTAAACTCATTTTGAAACCCTCTTTTAGATTCCATCTTGGTAATAATTTAGCCCTTAGCATCTATCAAACTGTTTAGGCAGCAGATGGATCTTATGTTACTGTATTTTCCATGTAATATGATATTATTCTGAAGTATTTGGCATACAGATCTTAAAGTGACCTTAATCCCAGCTTTCACAAACCTTTTTACATGGCTAAAGTTGTGTGAATGTAGGATGAAAGTTAAAAAAACTATTTATAAAACAAGGTGCCTTGAAAAGAACTTATAACTGGTTTAAATTTCAATGGATTAATTACATTTGTATAACATGCCAGTATTCTGTAATGTATTCTAAAAATAATCTTTGTTAGATTTTTCTATTTGGTGTTTCCAAAGAAAAAGAATGTGGACTTACATTTCCCAGGTAAGTTTTTGAGTTTCACATGTAACAGTCTGTTTTAAGTGTTGGCAGTTTATGTGCAACTTCGGCCTTAATAACGTAGTTTTTTAATAAGGTTGCAAGTGCTTAGGCTAGGCATATGATGAAGATTGTAAGATCAACATTGCAATGCTTAAATTTTCCATGCCCTGTTGCCTTATGTCAGGAGGAATGTTACAAGGCCAGGAGCAATTAGGCCTCTAAAAATGAGATTGATGAAAATCACCACATAAATCACTACCTCTTCTAAACCAAAAAAAAAAAGTATCAGTGAAGAGTGATAGCAGTGATTGTTTAACCTTAATGAAGGTGTTTAGGCACCTAACTACAATCTAAGGGGACATATCTGTGTTCATCCAGGCCTCTCAGTCGTAAGAATTTTCCTGATATTAAGTGCCTACACCAGATTAGTGCTTACAAAAAACACAGAGAGGGCGATGTGTTTGGGCAGCAGCATGGCATCCACTTCTCATCTGCAGCCTGTAGCCAGAGCATCCAGCTGGCTCCTGGCCCTCCTTGATGTGGACTTTATCTCTTAGGAGAGAGCCCATAACCATTTAGCTGCAAGATGCTCTGGGACAGTCTTATCCCTTTAAACTCGGTAAAGCTGTTCCACCACACATTAAATAATTACATATTAAGAGGGCTGGATACAAGAAGGCAGACGTTTCTCTGATTAGGGCACTCAGGTACCATATTAGAAAGGCACATTCACATTCTTGCCTTGCTAGCACTGCTGCCCCTTCTCAGGATATGTTTTAGGCATGCTTTGAGTACAACTACTAAGAATTAAGCTCTGCGAGTGAGATCATGAAAAATACGTTTTTTGTAAAATTGATCGTGGTTTACACCTGCAACAGGCACCAGGCAGCTCAACATTTTCGAGATTTAGGCAGTATTGTAAATTTTCAGCAATAGAAATTCAGAAATTTGGGTAATTTAATTGCTGAAAGTTTTAAACCCTTATACAGGGTCTTCATGTTTCAGAAGCATGTTTTAGGAGACCACTTCACTCTCAGATCTGAAAGGTCCTACAGCGTTCTATGGAGGAGTACCACTGTGAAGGTCTTGGCTTAGTTCTTTACAAAGAAACACCAAAAAAGCATTTCATCCACCAGCTCAATCGAATTCATTTGTGTCTTCTACCTGTGGCCCTGGGAGGAGATTTTATACGGAAATCTGCTCGTCACTGAGAATGTGCGCTGGCTCCCATGAACTCACCGTAGCTATCAGCAGTGATGTCAGTGAAGCAGTTCAAGCTTTTCATTCAAACTGTTTCTCCGGCAACCTTGTTAGGTTGATGCTTTATAGTAATTATTTCACTGTGGGGATGGTATTTATTTTTAGGGGTGACTAGTTCTGGTGTTTCAATCCTCTGCTGAAAGTTTCGGTCTCCCCTTTACCTGTGGTCATGGAAAAGATTTTATGAATTTCTCAATGAACATTGGTCACTTTGTTCACTCCATGCTAAATGCTGTAGTAGGTATTTTTCCCAAATGGCCATTCACACTGAAATACTCTGTGCTGTCAGAGGCAGCAATTTCAGACTCTGATACCAAGACAAGTGGTGTCTCCTTAGTATTCCAGGCATATTTTCAATATAGGCACAACATACTTCCACAGCTACCCAGTCAACAGCAATGCAGCACTACACTTTTTATAAGTCTTAACACTTTTCAGCAGGGCAGACAGTTATTCAGGATGGTGCCTGAATAAACTGTACAGTAAAGGAACTTAACTGAGATGCAGGTGGTGCGAAAGGTGGTGTGGGTAGGTTTGGGGAGGATATTTAGTTATTCCTTATACTCTTATGAGCTCTGACATAGTAGACAATACTAGATTTGGGAAGGAAATGCAAGAGGAAGGACAAGGGCCTTCTGGCAAGTTTTGAAGTGATAGTTCTTTGCATTTTGTAGTAAAATTGGGGAAATCTATTTTGATACACTTTGGAAATTTTTTACTGTATTTTCCAGAGTTGATTGCTAATACAGAGTCCTGAGAAGGCAGATATTTTAATTTACCAAGTCACTTATATAGATATATACTTCTATTTTGTATTTATACACAGAAGATTAAGAGCCTTCAGTGAAGAGCCTGCTCATACACTCAACAATGCAAACAATTAATTATAGAGGAATTTTCTGTTTCATTTTCAAATATCTCCTCAGAGGCCCTGCATAGGAATGTGGCTGCATTAAGTTCTGATATGAGATTAATTGACTTGAATGAAAAAGACCACCACTGACCTCAGTGGAAGTTGGATCAGACACTTAATGTACTGACACCACTATTTTAGAAGTGTTACAAGGCTGCGTGCTGCTTGGGGAGCATCTGGCTCTGACACCACGGGAATAGCAGCCCTATACCCTGCCTGCAGCTACTGCTTTAGAGACGGGGGAGCACACCAGAGAGCTCCAAGGGCAGCTGGTGCGAAGGCCAGCTGTTATTTTGTTCCCTCCAGAATTGTGTGTTACAGGTGGGAAAACAGTGCTCACCCATTTGTGTCTGATTTGCCTCCTTTCTGTGTGGGAACCCAGCTGTTTCACAAAATAGAAAGGAAAAGTGTGGAAAAAAATGTGCGTGCTCTTTGCATCAGCAAAGAAAAGGGATGTGTGTATTTTTGGAGGGAAGAATAGAGTTTTTATTTTTGAACTTCCTTTTCCCAAAGCTTGTCTTGATGTTTCTGCTTTTCCCAAGGAGATGCACTTTGTTCAATGTGTCCTAAATGTGCTCTGCACATTGCAAGTTCGTTACACCCCACACACACCCAATGCATTCCCAGTTTTGTAAGGCTGTGAAGTAATAGGTATTACCGTGAGTTGTGAAATGTTGTGTCACTTCCACATTAAAGAAAACTCCATTAGCACCCTGTTAGATCCAGGTGATCAGAGTTATGCAGTGCTGAATGTGGCCCTCAGGAGCACCGCGGGCAGCATAGGGCAGCACAGCCTGGAGATACAGACCCCTCATACAATGCACATTCAATTTATGTCATAAATAAACCACCCTGATACACGGTCATAATATCCTGTGAATTAATTGCTTCATTTCTTCAGCCTTGTAATAAACAGTTTTTACTGCCTCTCAGATTGCAAAATGTGGGTTATTTTATTAATGAGCTTGCACAGCACTCTTTATTCATTTTAACAAATATGAACTGCATGTAAAGAAAGGTTAAAAATTAAGACAAATTAAATTTCCATCTGTCTAATACATGAGGGTAGTATTACTTCTTACAAACCTTGAGAGAAAAAAAGCTTATCAGGCAATAGATGTTTGTGCACTGATAGGTGCAGGAGCAATAGCATTCAGAGAAAAACTGTTTCATCATTTTTCAGCTTTCTGAAATGTGTAAGGAAATGTTGTGGTTTATAAAAGAAGTCGTAAGAAAAATAATACCAAAATCTGTGGCAAGACAATGTAAAAATAAAATTGAAAATGGCTCCACTAAGCTGTATGATAAATATATATTTTTTTCATTTCTAGTCCTTTTTTCTTGCTCTTACCTGGCATAAGCTGTACACCTGACAAGTAGCTGTACAACCATGTAATGCACAGAGATCGGTAAGAACTTATTCCCCAGATCAATATTCTACTGCACAGTACAATATTTGTGGTGATACTTTTTTTTTAGTTCATTTTGATTTAAGTCAGGAGAGTTAGACCAACATAAATCTGCAGTGGTTTGTTGGTAATTGAGACATGTTCCTCCAATTTTGTCTTCACTTGCATGAGTGCATATTCCATTAGCACCCCAGTGACGAGAGAAGTCTGTGCTGCTCAAATGCCATTTTGCCATTTCATTCTTTATTTCATACGGGTGCTTACAGATGTCTTAGTACCTTTCTGTAGAGTCTGAAATTTTTCATTTTCAACTCTTAGCTCAAAGTTTCAATTAGGTCTCCTTTTTTTCACATTTGGACATGATGCCAAAGAACTGTTGCATATTTTGACAACTGCTCTGAGAAACAGGATGGAAGAAACCATTTGCTTTTGGGCAGCTCAGAATTGAGCTGCTTTGCTCTTAGGCAAAGGTAGTAGTTTGGATTTCTACTTTAGTGACATTGACTTGTTAAGTTTTGCTTAATCCCCTTTTTCTTTAGAGCAGTCTCCTCCGGGTCAGTATTTAAAAGCAATTTACATATATTGCAATGCTTTAAAAAGTTGCCAAGTCCTATTTCTGAAAATCCAGGAGGATTTAGGGCACTAGATTACCAAATCTATTGTTTGTATATCTTGAAAATATCTTTGCATTTTTTTCTGGAAGAGAATCTAGTTTAATAAAAAATGACTGGACATCCCTTGAGAAGAAGCTGCTGGATTCTATGAAGACTATGCATCCTTCTCCCATCATATGTATTAAGCTAACTAAAGATTCCATGGACAAATACAAAAGATTTTGGGGGGGAGAAAATAAGCACGTCTCATATGAGGCCCATGATTCGTGTTTATTTTGATAGTGTTGCCTCCATATGTAAATACAGCTGGAAAAAAAAAAAAAAAAACCACATTGCTTCTTGTCTCTCTGAGGCAGACAGAATTTCTGACAGTCCAAGAATCATTATTCTAAAGTCTAAGCACAAGCAGCAATATTTTATTTCATTTGAGAAATGAATGCAACTCATTTATTAGCATTCAAACACAGGCTCATACATGTCTGTTGTACATTGTCCATTCTTGCCTCTTTTAGCAATCAGCGTGCTCAAAATGCAGACTGGTTGTCTACAGTTCCCCAAGTCCTTGAATAATACCCAGAAAAAAACAACAACAACAACAACAACAACAACAACAAAGCATTAAACACCCACTTAGCTTTAAACTAGGAGGATAGTTTAAACCCTCCAGGGATAAAACATAACACCAGCTGTACATTTTTGTGTTTTGTTAGATTTTGGTGTAAAAATCTCAGTGTAGTCCTAGCTGACATATTTTGGGAAACAGTTGAATATATGGTTTCACTGTTTTCTTTGGGCCATGTCTAATTTTGACCCATGGCAACATCATGTCTGCATTTTAACATCATGTCTGTCATGTTTCTTCCAAATCTCACCTATGCTGGTGTGAGAATATCATTGTTCTTGGTTTCAAGTTCTGGAATGATTTTCCTCAGTGCAGAGTCTGTGGATCCCTGGTGATCCGTAAGATTTCAAAAGGTGGCGTGGAAGTGAGTTCAGATTACTAAAAAAAAAAAAAAAACATGACCAGACAAAACAGAAAAGCATTTGCATGTATTTCCACATAGACCAAAGGAAGCGAGTAAAATCAGAAGATTCACATAAGAGAGCATTCATAATGTAATTTTTACCAGTTGAAACTGAAAGCTGGTATTTCAACACCACAGAAGTGAAATTGGGATTCAAATAATAATAATAATTAGGTGGTCATTAATAAAAAAAGCTGAGGAACATTGATCTAGAAGATGCAAAACAGTCATGAGGGGTGCTACAAACCCACAAGACCCAAAATAGGTATTACTGAGTAATTTCTGAGGAGAAAAAAAAGGAATTCCATTAAGTTGGTTTTAATACTGACATGTGGGTTCCAATACTGACAGCAACTGACTGTGTTGGTTTTCATTTAGAATTGTTACTTGATATGTAAATCCTTTTTTCTCAGATGGAATTCCTGGATTACATAGCAACTATGTTATGGATATACTGTGTATGTACAGATACAAACCAAAAAGTGTCTTGAAATAATTTATTACTTCTATTTTTTACCAAATAAAAAGTTTCTTTTAAAGCTCAGCTCATTCCTGTGTTCCTGTTTTCACTGGCTCATGTTGCTATTAACATTTTTTATTTCAAAATTTAGAACATCTTTTCAAAAAATGCTGACATCAGATATGTTGAGCGGGATGTAAACTGAGGTCTCAAGGCTGCATGTGGCAGCATCAGTGTTTGCAGAGCTGCTGCACCTTGTACAGGACCCACAGCCCACCCAAACAGAGAAAGAAACGAAGCTGACATCACTTTAATGTAAAATTTCTGGAATACAATATAAGTAGCAATAAGCTAGAACAAAAATGAAACGGGGTAAGGTCAAATATATTTGCATCCCATGTTTACTTGCCTTGTATCACTTCCTTGCTCTGATGTTTTGGTTTTGTTTTACTTCCTGTTAGTTCCGTCTTGCTGATGATGTCAGGATCAATAGTCTTTTCTGTTTCCTACTTCCATCTCCATCTTAATTTCCTGTTTCCTATTTACATGAAACATCCTTCAGAAGTCTGTTTACACTACCTCTTCACTTGCAAATGCTATTGAAAAAATCACTTCCATCATATTACTTGCAAGAATTAGCTTCCAGCAACTTCTCCATGCATGAGTGCGTGCTACTACTGAATGGGTAATGAGAAATTGATTTTCAGTCATGAATATCTGTTTGGTTCCTTTGGAAAACAAGTAGGAAACAGTAACCTTTCTGAACAGCTTGCAGTCTGTAGACTTAATGGAGGAAGGAAATGAAGAGGAGGAGAGGAAGTGAAAAGTGAAAAAAATAAAGGTTACAAAACAGTGAGGTGACCTCATATGAAAACTTCAATGGTTAGAGTTGTGGTGATGTATGTGCAGGCACACATGCATGTACCTGTATGCATAATTCTGAGGCTCCAATTTAAACAGGAACTTCTACTTACATAGAAATAAAAGTAAAATTAATCTCATTGAATTGAACTCAAGCCTTTTCTCAGTTCCCACCTACAAGAAGTCATTGTCATTCCTGTCTCTTCTTTCCTTCCTGTTTTCCTCAGTTATGTCCAGCCTAACCTTACCCTGCCAGCAACACTGTCTGCAGCATTTCAGCATCACTAGGTAAATATTGAAAAAATGAAACCTTTAATTTTCTGGATATATCCATTGGATTGAATAGGAAGCTATGCCTATAGCCAAATGAAGACAAGACTGATGACCACATGAGTTGGGAGTTTCTGAGAGGAAAGTATGTGCATGCCATTCAATACTGAAAGTTAAAATGTGACGATATTTGGGATAACATGTTGTTGAAAACTAGAGTAACTAGGATGAAGTTTATTGCAGAATTACTTGAATCTCCATGAACTGGTCGTAGCTTGAGTTAGAGCTGCCATTCCCGCTCAGTGGATGGAGAGCCCGAGGACCAGAAGCTCCACTGCAACCACAAAAAAAAGTTGTTTTTCACAAGTGCTGTGAAGGTGGTGTGCGTACCTCAAGATTCATATCCTCTGTTCATCCTCTTCTGAGCAGGGCAAGGATTTAGGGGAAAACACACAAGGAACTGGAGGAAAAAAGCATCCGTGCAGACACAGGGTCCCTTGTTCTACCTCCATCCACTGCTACTGCCTTGGATTTGCCAGTAACACTCATGACTTGGAGAGTCCACTAAACTGGCTCTTGGTTAGTAGAAAAACAAGCACATACTAGCTGAAACTCTGCTTCTAATAAGTGCCTCTAAAGTTGTTACTTCTGATAGTGCAGATCTTCGTATAAAATAAACAGCTTTTCCCTATGTATCTCAAAAATGACAAGCTTTTGTACTGCATTTGAGATGCCCAGCTATTTTTTTTTTATTTTTGTCTAGAAAAAGTGGCTAGTGGCACTTGAAGCATTATATTGTGATAAAAGTCAGTAGGTAATCAGTGCTTCAGTAGTTAAAAAGATTAAACATTACTCTCTGTGTATAATGGACAGTTTCAAGCCCATCAGCCATGGTCTTCACAATTATTCTTCTTGATTTTCTCCTCAAAATAAAAATATCTCCGTGCTTTCCAAGGTGGGACAGACTGCCAGGTCTTAGAGTTTGGTACAGCTTTGTTGAGGTCTGTGAACATCTGCATCCAAGCAAAGATGAGGATTTGGACTATGAATGGAAGAGTCAATGAGGCAGCCAGGGGTTGGTGCTCCCGGAAACTCTTCATGATGCTTTCCCCTAATTAAAAGCACTACAGCAGTCAATATAAGCAGGTGGTTGCTGCATTATAGCTTAGCACACTAATAAGTGCATCAGACAGAGAAGTGCTGTGAAGGTGGTGTGTGTACCTCAAGATTCATATCCTCTGTTCATCCTCTTCTGAGCAGGGCAAGGATTTAGGGGAAAACACACAAGGAACTGGAGGAAAAAAGAACTGGAAAGATCAGAAGTCTGTCTGTCAGCAGATTTTGTTCTCACACCTCACATAAAGACACTTTAGGAGGACAACACTGTCACTGGTTACTTGATAGTTAAGTAAATAAACAGTGGTTTTCTAGTTATTTCACTGAAACCCACCTCTGGCTCAGATGGTCCCTGCACTGCAAATCTTTAGCTGTGGGGGCAATTTTCTGGAGAAATTCTTGTTTCAGTCAAGTAGCTCACAGCAGAGCCCCTCTGCAGTTGCCCAGGGGACCATGCCATCATCCTTTGATGCTTTAAATGACCGGGCAGAGGCAGGATCACTAATCACAGATCTAGAAGAAGTGTCCTTCTCACTTTTTGGAAGAAATAAGACATAAGAGAGAAGTGTGCTTCCCTCTACAGATTTCAAGAATGGATGTCTGTGGCAGTGTACTCTCCCTGGCCCTCCTAACCTGACCTGTCACCCGTAACCTTGCTCAGGCAATAACCATCAGTGGTGGCCATGTGGAATGCATCTGGTCGTGATAGCTGAACCGGGCTCAGGGTGGATTCTGGGCAGATAGATCCAAGGGCTACCAGAGCATGCAGCAACCAAACACAGCTGGTATGCAAATACGGCTAGTCAGTCACCTTACCCCATAAACAGGGGACAGCTCAGAGCCCACTGAGCTCTCCAGTACTGCAGAGGGCTGCATGCCAGGATCTTCCCCTGCAGCAGGGACGCCTCTCAAGGTTATTCTTCGAGGTTGAGAGATTCCTTACCTGTGACAGATACTCGGTAAGTAATAGCTAGCTTGCTGAAACTTTGCACGTAATTTACTAAGCATGCTGAAACTTTGTAATCTTAACTAAGTGATATAAACGATTGATTGTGCATACAATCCTTTAGGCATAAACCATTAAGTCTGAGCTTGGGCTAGGATCTGGTCATATCTAGGCTTCTTGAAGTTTTGATGTCAAAAGGGACTCCATTCTGAACCTCATGACTCAGTGTGAGGGTCTCCCTAATGCTTTTTGTCTGACCCTGTCCTCTATGCAGTAAATAATCAGGTGGCCTTGCCATCATGAGTCTTGTTAATGTCATATTTACCATTAGAACTTTGTTAAATCACTCTCTTATTCATGATCAAGATTTGCTAAATCACTGTTTTCATCAATAAATATATTGATGCTTCTCCCTTACAAGTGAAATGCATAATTCCTTTTGCGACAATGTCCCACAAACTGGCTATTTTTAACTCAATTTTCTTTCAGTTTTGTTGTGTCCAGTGCACACTTAAAGCAATGAAAATGAGGGTAAACCAGAGGACACCTTTGTGTCTCATACCCGGTTCACACTGCTCCAACACGGGCCTGTGCTCTACCGACTGGTTTTACCTCCATGTCAAAAAACAGTGGGTTCAAGTTGCACCTCATACATTGGTCTTCTAACCCACTTTTCACAGACTGGTTTAACCCCTTGTTTATTGCACTATTATTTCATACACCCATCAGTGGGATCTACACTGAAATATTTTTTTTCTGAGGAGTACGACTCATTACAGAGCTAATATTCAATGCATTGTCAAGGCTTGCATGGTTTTGAATGTTGTGTGTTTATATATATATATATTTAGCTTGATCAGCTCCAACAAATATATTTAACAATGTTATGCAGTTTAAAAGAGAAGACATTCTCAGCAAAGAATTTACAGTTTATAATATTTAGGTTAACAGGCAATATTTAATTCAGTTCACAACTCAATAATTTATTTGACTTATTTTCACATCAGTGAATTATAACAGTGTTAATCTCATGAGTTTGAGAGATTAATAGCAAGTTAAGTTGATAGTTGGCATAGTTGAATTCAATCAATATCTACTTCATTCTTGAGGAGGCGATGTGGAGAGGGAGGTGCTGGTCTCTCCTCCCTGGTAACCAATGACAGGACACGAGGGAATGGCACAAAGCTGCACTAGGGGAGGTTCAAACTGGACATTAGGAATTTTTTTTTTTTTGCTGTGGGGGTGGTCAAACACCCAAACAGGCTTCCCAGAGAGGTGGCTGATGCCATGCCTGTCAGTGTTCAAGAGGCATTTGTATAATGGTCTCAATAATATGCTTTAAATTTGGTTAGCCCTGAAGTGGTCAGGCAGTTGGACTTGATGATCTTTGTAGGTCCCATCCAATTAACTATTCTATTCTATTCTATTCTATTCTATTCTATTCTATTTACATTATTTACTTGAGCAAGCACTATTAAACATTGAAGAGTGAGCATTACACTTGGATATACACCTGCATAAAGGCCTGACACACATGAGCTTTTACAGACCTACTAGCAAAATAAATAAATAAATAAATAAATAAAATCAAAAATCATGGCAGGGATTTGGAAATTGAAGTCTNGGTTAGCCCTGAAGTGGTCAGGCAGTTGGACTTGATGATCTTTGTAGGTCCCATCCAATTAACTATTCTATTCTATTCTATTCTATTCTATTCTATTCTATTTACATTATTTACTTGAGCAAGCACTATTAAACATTAAAGAGTGAGCATTACACTTGGATATACACCTGCATAAAGGCCTGACACACATGAGCTTTTACAGACCTACTAGCAAAAAAAAAATAAAAAAATAAAAAAAAATAAAAAATCATGGCAGGGATTTGGAAATTGAAGTCTCATTTTCAAAATCACTGAGATAGATAGTTTTTTTTTTCCTGGGTTGGAGGGTTAAACACTGCATGTGGATTCCTTATAATTTGTAGACAAGCATATCTTGAAAAGACTCATCATACTCAATTCTCACTGATTTTTAGGGGAGATAGATAAAGGCTTTTAAAATCTATAAAGCCTTGAAATTACTTGTGTGATTTTGAGGCCTTCAGTCACACACTGGAAGTCTCAGGGATGCACTTCAGAGGGGGCTGCTTTTCAGAGAATAATATACTGAATTTTGGTTACGTGGACAACTCAGAGAGCTTATTTTCAAAAGGAAGTAAAAAATGCAGCATCTACAGATAGCAAGTCTTAGAAAGTCTGAGTAATAAATAAATGAAATTAAATATAAATATATGTTAGAATGCAAAAAAAAAATGCATTAGTTTCCTTTTTAAAAAAAATAATTATTTTTTCATTCCCCAAGACCAAACTCTTTTTATTACTTAGTAAATCCTCTTCCTCTGAATTTTAAATAAGTCCCTTCATTACCACAACTGCCTTGGGTTCCAAAATTATAGGAAACACAAAAGACATGACCTTGTAAACGTTGGCTGCCTCAAGTTGCAAGAAGTACACCATGAAGCATATTTTAGTACATTCTGTGCAAATAATTAAATACCTTTTTCCTCTTACTTGAGAAGCAGGAACCATTATGCCTTTGAACTCTTTAGAAATTGTTTTAAAGTCTGAGAAAATATGGGTCAAAGTATTTATATCATAGTACTTGAATACTCCCCTATAAATCTCTTAATTAAATAGGAAAAAGAATCAGAGAAGAGAAAAGAGATATTAGTGTCTCCATCTGCCCAAGGCAGCCGAAGTGTGCAAAGGCATATTTTAATTCTCTGTCAGCAGCAAACCAACTCTGCAGCCTTTGAAGCAGCAAACGATATAAGGTGGGGACTAAAAACGTTCTAAAGCGCAGGCCAGCTTTTCACACAGAGCACCACGACCACCTGCTTCTTTCGTCTTTTGTCATGAATCTCAGAAAACTACAAAGGCTACAAACCTCTGCGGTTTGTGTGAGCAGAGAGCTGCCATCTCAGCGAGCTCTGCTGCCGTGGGGCAGAGACTGTGCCACCGCTGTGCTCAGCTTGGAGAAAAAGAGGTTGAGGTTGACCTCATTGCCCTCTAGAGCTTTCTGAGGAGGGGCAATGGAGAGGGAGGGAGGTGCTCATCTTTTCTCCCTGGTATCTAGTGACAGGACACATGGAAATGGCAATGCTAATCATGTATTTATGAATACAGAGTAGTGAGAGTCACTGCTGAGAACATAAAGAAACACCACAGAAATGTTCAAGCTACAGCCAACTTCGCAGTTATAATGAGATTGCTAAGGTATCTGAAGAGCCATAGGTCAAAGCTTGCCCAGATATCTCTGTTCTTTTGCTTTGGCAGAAGTATTGACACAACCACAGAAGAGACAACAAAACAGGCATTTAGGCCATCCACAGCTTCCGAGATTTGGTACCAATGTGTTGGTTTGACAGTAGTCTTCATACAGTAACTGATTATATACAGTGATTGATATATATGCATATATATAACCCTTATAATATATAGATAATAAATATATATTTAATATTTATGTACTTGGCCTGGCAAAGTAGCAAAATGCCTCAGAATAAAGGGTACATTAATAAATAGTCCTGGTTTTGCAGATGGTTCCTTACTGGCCTCCAAAAGTAAGAACAGAGCTTTCTTTGAGGTTTGCTTTAGCTAGTAATCAATTATATGAAATTATACTTAGGAAACATGTAATTAATTTGCTTTCAGTATGATGATGATGCAGGCATAAAGGGATGGTCATCAGAAGAAAGGGTATACAAAGGAAGAACCCGATGACAGACTTTTTCAAACATCTTTTTTTTTTTTTTCATGTACATGATGCATATTCCCTGTATAGATGCGAAAGTACAGATGATTCATAAAATGAAAGCAAAGTGAATGAATGGATACTGCTGGCTGTACAAACCAGTTAATAATGTATTCATTACTTCCAGCTAATACTAGAGCATACAGCTGCTACATCTAAATAACACTGAGGCAATTTCCATGCTGATTTATACCCAAGAGAGAGCAGTTCCAAGTCCTGATTTTCAGGATGGGCAATATGTTTAAATAAAGGACTGGATGAGTGCTTGGAAGATTAAGGCTCAGCAGTTCTTCCACAGGTTTCTTATGTAACCAGTTAAGACTTGATTTCTAAACAGATCGTGCAACCACATTTCTGTATCTTCCATTTGGCCTCTCAGCTAAAATAAAGAAGCAGAACTGGATGCAAAGAACAAAACGCAGGATTCCCTCTTGCTCTGACTGAATGCCTTAAGCCAACAGGCACCACTTTCGTATCCTGGTTTGTTACCTGATTGCTCAGCTTCAGCAGTGATGCTTGACAAGGGAAAAAATCCAGAGGAGCTCCTGGTTCCCCCTCTGCTTGGTGTGCACCTTCTGTATCAACGAGGGATGCACACAGGCCAGACCTGTACATGGACCAAGTACTTCGAGTGCAATAAATGGAGGAAAGCTTAGCTGAGAAATTTAAGGGCACAAATGTAAGAGAAATGATGATTTTCTCTCTGCCAGCAAGATCTAGGAATGTCTAAAAGAACATTTTAATGGTCAGAAGACCATAATAGAGACAGCTGACTGATGTCCAATACCTTCCCAGCTAGACAGGAAGCAGGATGGGTTTTGAGGCTTAAGATCATAGAATCACAGAATATCCTGAATTGGAAGGGACCCACAAGGATCATCAAGTCCAACTCTTGGCTCCACACAGGACCACCCAAAAATCAGACCATATGTCTGAGAGCTTCAAAGTCTCTTGTCCAAATGCTTCTTGAATTCTGTCAGGCTCAGTGCCATGACTACAGCCTTGGAGGCAGGGAATTGATCTAATCTAATAGATCAATGTGATCCAAAAAGGTAGGATCAACGTGAATAAAATGGATGTTGTGCAGGTGGCACTTTTGCATCTGCATCTTGGCAGGGACAAGTTACAATACTTTCCCCGTGCCCATGGCAGCTAGCTGCTGTTAGCTGGTAAGAATTCCTAAACTGCCCCTTGATGTATCCACCTCTAAATTTTCTCAGTTATATGTATTAAAGTCTTCACAACAGAGTGGTGAATAAGTTCCTCCTGCTTCATCATTTTGCTGAATTACTCCCACAACTTACAACCAGGTTTATTTGAATAGGCTGGCTCTAATTTTATAGGTTCATGAAAAAGATGGGAACAACTGTGCTGTGTAAATCTCTTTTAACATTAGTCACCGTGATTTACAATACCAGCAGCAGTACAGCTCTGAATATCTTTGTCTTTTCAAAATTTTAACTAAGAAGTGCATGACTCATTCTTTGATCATTGTATTAGTTTCGATGGTGCTTTTAAATTAGTGTTTGAATCTGCTTTAAGAAATCTGCCATGGCAAGAAAAAGCTAATTCTTTCTTTGTTTGTTTATTTTTAAGCAACACTCCTTAACATTTGTAAGATTAAATGCTCTTTGGTATTTGATTTTTTTCACCCCAAATTTCTTCCAAGATGGGAAAATGGGTGGACAAGTGCTAAGGATGCTTGCATTTTCTCCTAATGGAGAGTGAAGCAAATGCAACACTGCAGAAAGGAGGCAAGCTGCTGGTGCTTCCCACGGAAGTGGGCAAGCTGATGGGGATTGTCCTGGTTTCAGCTGGGATAGTTAATTTTCTTCCTAATGCTGTTAACACAGGGATGTTTAGTTGTTGCAGAGCAGTGCTCATACAGAGCCAAGGCCTTTCCAGCTCCTCGTGCTGCCCTACCAGCGAGGAGGCTGGGGGTGCACCAGGGGCTGGGAGGGGACACAGCCAGGACAGCTGGCCCAGGCTGACCAAAGGGATGTCCCACACCATGTGGTGTCGTGCTGAACAATAAAACTGGGGGGAACTGGCTGGGGTGGGGGCTGCCACTGCTCGGGGTCTGGCTGGGCATCAGTCGGCGGGGGGTGAGTAATTGAGTTGTGCATCACTTGTTTTGTATATTCTTTTATCATTATTATTATAATTATTATTACTTTCCCTTCTTTTTCTGTCCTATTAAACTGCCTTAATCTCAACCCTATTAAACTGCCTTAATCTCAACCCACAAGTTTTACCTTTATTCCAATTCTCTCCCCCATCCCACTAGGGGGAAGTGAGCAAATGGCTGTGTGGTGCTGAGCTGCCTGCCAGGTTAAACCACCCAGAATGGATAGTGAAAGATATGCACACCTTCTGCAGAACCAGGAAAAAGGTTTCACCTTACTCTTTATCAGTCAAGTACTGTTTTGCTGGCCACAGTCAGAGGCAGATAAGCTCTGTGAAATGGCTCCAAGGTGAGCCCAAACTCAAGGTACCCTTGTTAACTGGTGAGAAGACTGAGCTGAGCAGTGAGGAGGGCTGAGGTGTGCCTGAATGGAGACATCACACTGGGGACGTGGCATGGGGTCTAGGGCTGGTAACCTGTCCCCAGGACCTTGGGATGGCCCCTTGGGACACATGGAAACATCCATCCCTGAAAGCCTCAGCTCGTCTCCTCACTGACTTTGCACGAAAGATATAAAATCAACCACCAAGACTCTGCCAGTAGCTCCCAAACCTCAAATGCTTTCAGGAGCTTTTTGTTAAGCCCTGCTGAGGGAGTGGCTGCACTAATTGAAGAAATGATTGAAATACCTGCTGTAAGCCAGAGGCTAAGTTTGACTACATAACGATGTGCTACACACCCTTGCTGGGAGCTCTGCTAGCACAGATAAACCCCGCCATCAGTTGGCAGCTCATTTCAAAATCAGAAACTTCATTTTCTTGTTACCTTCTTGGTTTCCTTTTGTTTGTAAGTGTGGATATTGGACTCAGCATTATCTGAAGCCGTAAAAGTCTGGGGAAGTATTTTAAGACAACAAATAAGAAATCCTTTGGAAGAGAGAGATTTTCATGAAGCACAGAGTACCTCTCAGACAGTAACACTCTTTAAAGTGCTTTGAACTGAGCAATTACATGGGACCAGAAATACTCAAAATCAGTCTGGTTTTGAGTTCTTATCAATTTTGCTATTTGACAATTTTCATCATTTATTATGCCACCTACCTACTCCCATGCAACTATATCTTTACCAATACATCATTGCATAAGAGAATCATTTAAACTTGCATCTTGGTAATTTAAAAAATAAAAGAAAATCTAAGCACTCCTTAAAGAAAAAGAAAGATCATAACTGGACTGAATAAGAACTGCACAGACTGTAGCTGGTCAGGGATTTTTAGCTGAAAGCTTTCTGGAAGGAGATACCAATGCTCTGAAATGAAAACACTTTCATCTTGATTCTCATTTTCTTTTTACCCCACTAAGGTGAGCTATTTCTGTAAATTTGCCAACTTGATAAGATTTAGAAAAATTTTCCAGGACAGGTTGACCACTTCATTCAGTCATTGCAAAAGTGGAAATTCCAGCCCATCCAGTTCAAAATGAACACTGGCTTTCAAATAAGAGTGTGCATACAAAAATGAAAGCACAAACAACAGTCAAACATGATTGACTGGAAACACTTTTTACATATTATTCTGAAACTTATTTTACTGGAAAGATTTAACTTCCTGTCTTTGATTTTGAACTGAAAGCTGTTCTCTATCATTGCTCTGTGCAGCAGACTAAATACACACAACACATGTGGTTACAAACCATGCAGATTAATTTGGGGTGAGTGTTACTACCAAACCTTCCTCGTTTTGCTTTGCAAAGGAGATTGGTGTTACTGCTAGGTAGTATATAGCAAGATGTGAATTGTGGAGGAGGGACAAGGGAAATAAACTGAAACAAGAGAGTTTCAGGCTATCAGGCTAGACCTAAGGAGAAACTTTTCCTCCATGAGTGCAGCCCAGCAGTGGAGGAGGTTGCCCAGAGAGGTTGTTCCATCTGTGTCCTTGGAGGTTTCCAGGACCCAGCTGGATAAAGCCTGGAGCAACCTGGCCTGACTCCACAGCTGACCCAGCTCTGAGCAGGAGGTTGGACTGGAGGCATCCTGAGGCCCCTTCCACCCTGAATTATCCTGTGGTCCTAATTAATCTGGAAAGCTAGAGGAGCTGCTTTTCCACTTGCTCATCAGTGCTTGGCCCTGTCTCTTGTGATCCCATCTCTGCTTTTCCTCTGTGATTTTGGGTACGTGCAAAGAGCTGGCTGCTGTGTGGCCCTCCAGCATCCCAGTAGTTCTGCAGAAGCTTGAGGAGCTGCACTTCTATGGTGTGCCCAATGTGGTATGTCCCATCCGTGCTCCTGCCTGCCACCCCCAGCTTCAGGAATGTCCCCAGCATGTGACACCAGAGGCAGAAAGGTATTATGCAGGGGAGAGAGAGGGAACCCTCAGTTCTCCCCTTCCTGCACTAAGTCTGAAGCTGTACTTGCCGATGAGCGTGGAGCCATCTCTATTCTTCTCACATCTGCCTTCCCTGAGAGGGCATCCTCAAGGGAGGCAGACTGTTTATTTATGGTAACCTTTGGGTTTAGCATGCAAACTGCATTGTGTGTTTTATAACTTTGTTTTATCTTTTGCAGAATATGTCTATGTAAGGTATCTCTGTGGGCACTAAGTTTGCACTGAAGTCTTATTTTGACAGATTTAATATTTCCTGATTTAGTTTAGTGTTGTTCAACTCACGATCTGTGAACTGCTGTTGCTCCACAGAACATCGCTTTCCACGAAATGATTGCAGACCCTCCCCGTCTCCCCCCAAAAATAAAATAAATAAATAAATAAAATCATTCAGTCAAGCACAAAATAAAGCAAATGATGGAAATCAAATAACAAGTGAGTATTTGAAATTTGTACTGCTGTTCTGGTTTGAAAATGAATACCATTGTGCTGGCACTGCATTAGATAGTCCTTTCTTTTTCTCCCAAAATAGTAGATGGCCCTTTAATTAGTTAAGTTAGTTGATACTTTAGTAAAAAAGAAATTAATTTAGATTTAGGTTTAGATACTCTGAAAGTGTTTTTGCACCTTACTGATATTGCAACCTCAACAGAGTACCACTTTGGGCAGTTAAAATTTCTAAGCATTGTTTTTTTCAGAAGTATAGCTTGCTAATGCCAACTATGCTAATAACAAGATTTTTTATGAGTTTGTAAGATAATGGATAAAACCTACACAGTATTCTTTTAATTGTCTCTCTAATGTTTCTGTAATTACCAACTGTGATATTGCATCTGCATTAAACTTTGTTTTGTGAAAGAGAAGGAAATGATAGCTGGCATTCCACTCTGTGTTAAGAACATTCTGTAGAAAGTTGTCTTTGAAAAAGCTTTAGGGCATGTGAAGGGTATGTTGTGGACTTACCCCAAAGAGTATTTTCACTCTCAGCTAGAGTTTTATCAATATCCCCTCATGAAAATATCACAGTTAGCCCCAGATGCATTTCCTGTAGATGAGCAACCTCTCCTAAATTTGGTTCACTCTGGAGCTGCTCCTGAGAGCCTCGGGACCTGTCCCTCACCCCGTGGCCTCAGAACAGGTCAAGTGTCAAGACACCAATTTCATGGGTTGGAGACCATCAGCAGTTAAGAGCATTTTTCTCTATGAAACAAGCTAGTGCAGACTGTTTACCTGAAAACACTTAATAGCAGAGTCCTTGAGTAAGGCTGTTGTGCTGACCCTCAGCATCAGTTTGAGAGCAGGCTGGCTGGCCAGGCTCCTGTCTGCAACCCCCAGAACATAATTCCCTGTGTCCCAGCCTCTCCCATTCCACAGGGTCAGCCTCTCTTTCCTTCCTCTATCTGTTTTAATCACCTGGTATCTCCAAAGTCACTTCAAAGGTCTGTTGTTAAAAATTAATATCCAGTGGATAATGCTTCCTGTGGTTTTAAGCAGAAAAACATCCTCAGATAATGGTCCTGCTCACGTCTTGATGCTTCATTCAACAGCTGGATACGCTTCCCTGCATCTTCTTGCCTTCTAACTGTACATAGTTAATCTTTGTAACCTCTCATAAAGAACATGAAGGAAAGAAGGCAAATACTGAACATAGAGTATTTTATTATACTTAAATGTGCAGCTATTGTGCAAAGTTTGCTAGGCATTAAGTATTAGGAATATTGCATATTAATGATGACCATAGAATCAGGAGGTATCTGCTTCTTCTCATGCTAGTTTAACATCTGAACAAATCGACTAGCCTTCTTTGAGATATTCCTGCATTTCAGTGCTCTGAGATCACACAGAAGTGTTGTGTGTTCATCCCATATACCAGATTTGCCTTACCATTGGATAGATAAATCAGGATGACCCGCACTGAAGTCATTAGTCACAGTCATAATCTGTAAAGATTCTTTTATTGCTGTTAATGTTGTTATTTTGTATGAAGTTGGACATGTAATCATTTAATATCTGTAATTAAAATCTTACTCAGCAATTTCTAGGTATAACTGTCAAATGTGTAGTAGTGAAATGGCTTTATAGGCGTAAAGCTGAGAAGCCTTGGATCTATCAACTGGTGAGTCTGACCTCAAAGGACTCTGTAGGGCCAGTGGGCAGATTTTAGGCTTCAGATACATCTGTTTTGTCCTGGATAAGTGGCTACAAATGGCAAAACAAAGATTCCATCAGTGTTCCTTTGACTTGCAGCAGTACCTACTTCTGTTTCAATGTGAACACCTTTCCAGTATTGGATGTCTGGGGAGGTAGCAGAGACTGGAGCTCCACTGACCTAGCTTTTAGTTCATAAATTCCTCTTTCAATTACAGCTAACCTAATTACCCTCTTGCTTTATTCTCAATTGTGCAAATGTCAACCCTAGAGAAAACATGACTCCTTGTGCTGGGAGTCTTCATTTTACCACTTCTGCTTGGTAAATCTTGTGTGATCTATAAGGGCATCTTCATGTTTCTGAATCCAGATTCAGTAAATGCTGTTAACGTTTCAGCTTTGATCTTTTTTTATAAAGTGCTGCACTGATTTATATTGAATCACAGTATTCCTTTTAAGAAAGCCTTGTTCAGATCTCAACTGCAAATGTCAGTAAAGTCTAATAAATAGCTAATCTGCAAGATAAACTGATAAGGGAATTAAAACTATATCAAAGTAGAATTGACAAATTCTTCTCTAAAATTTCTTCTCTGAATCTACCTTGAAATTACCTACGTGATTTCTTTATTCATGTCAGAAAGTATGACCTGGAGACCTCTTAGTGCAAAATATTTAGCTTTAAGGAGGGGAGAAATGAAGAACTAGTTCATAGTAATGACACCGACAGAGCTACAGGGAAGTTTAGCCTTCAAAACAAAAGAATCATTAAAAAGGGCTTTCAATAGAGTTACATTTTTCATTCATCTACCCTGAACTTTCTTAAACTGTCTTCAGAGATGGCACACCCCGTATGGACTATGAAGCTTACAAGTCAAGCCTCTTGTTTGTGAGCATGGCTATCCATTTAAGGATACTCCCTGTTGACTCATCTGAAAGTGCAGCTTACAAAACAGCAAGAAAGGCTCGTATTCATTGGAGCAATGTGAACATGAAGAATTTCTCTGAGGTGGTTGTCTTTCATGCTGCACACCTGCCTAATAACAAAGGAGTGGAAGTCATTCAGGGATGAATGTGCTCAAAACCTGCATCTCCGTGGAAATAGATGTAAGATTAAGGTAGAATGAAGAACAGACTTTAATTAAGTCATGAGGCATGAAATCTGACCTTAGTTATCTCTTTGCAATGCTTCTCAGGCATGGTTACTACTGCAGATGAAGGAAGTGTAATTCACCAGCATACATGTACCCCCTCCCACTTGCAGGTCTGCTCTGCTAAAGAAGAGATTTTATCTTCTGATCTCACAGGAAAACACTTATATTCCTTCAAGAATATGAAAAGTTTTAGTTCCTGCTAAAGATCTTGAATTTAACAGTTTTTTCTGAGTGGGTTCATCCTGAGTTCTACCTCAGGAAGGAATATGTAAGTATCATCCTTAATCAGTACAAAATAGTTTCCAAACTGTATTATTTAGGGAAGTTGTATTCGAAGTAGCAAACAAAACCTGAGACAGGTTTGCCCTATCTGATGTGATCGCTCATTCCAGCTCTGCCAATAGAAAGGAGAGATAGCATACAGCAGCAACATAGATTGACATGGAACAGTTCTCCATTTTTACTTATTGCTGCAGCCCTCTTACAACTCCATAGAACTCAAGCCAAGGTGTGTCATGAGAACAACACAAAGAGAGCAGCCATAACATTTATCTTACTGATAACTGAATCACATGTTACTTTTGAAGTAAAATATCTCAAATGGTGAATGCTGTAGGTTAATGAAGACTACTTACCATTACACAACTTGTTTGTTAAGCCATGTGTCAGATAATTTAAACAATGAGCAAGCTAACATGAAAAAGTCCTCAATTCAAAAAGATGACTTTGAAATGCTGCTGGCCTTGCCTGTGCTTGGTCCACCTATTTACAAAGGGGAATATCAGGTGTGTGATCAGGTGGGAAATGTTCTCAGTTTCTCACTTTCCAGAGCCCTCTGGATTTGAGTCAGTCTACCCACCTATAAGGTTGTGTGCAAAAAGCAGTGGGAGGTCAAGAAATGCTAACTAGAAAATGTTTGAATCCTGGTTTATCTGCGTGTTTAGACATACCCTTTATCTCTGTGTGTCTCTTTGTCTACGATCTAACTCTGCTTGACTCCCTAGATAGTACCAAAGTCAAAAGACAAAACTGAAGTGTTTTACAGCAGACTAAAGTCCTTAGCTCCTTTATTTATTTTTTTTTTATGATTATTATACTGTATTTTTCTCAGAGAAGCTCCTTTTTTCTCTGTTCTTGGATGTTTCCTTTCTTCCAGAGAGATAGTTAGAAGGTTAATCAAAATATCCTCTCAAAAGAAAATAGTTAGAGTTTAATTTGATTACCACCTCAAACAAGGTCAGCGTACTATAAAATAATAAGTTAGCAGATATATTCAAATAGTATTCCATCAACTTTAGGAAAGCTCTAGGTAAAAGCAAGAGATGCTTTAATAGCATAGATGCTTTTTCACATTTTGCATGGCAAAATCATAAGCAAAATGGTTAACTGTGAAGACTGATGTGAAAAAGGATGTCTTTGTGATCCTAAAATACAACAATTGAAGGAATTGTGTGCAAATTCAAGCTGAATGTGGACCAAGAAGGCGATGTAAATTTGGAAAATGAATTCCTGTGGCCATGGAAAGATCTTTTCTCACAAAAGCCAGAGCAGTAATAGACAGCATGTATCGAACACTTGCCCTTCTATGGGTTTGTCTTCTATGGTACCCTTAAGCCCATGTTTTGCACAACCAGCACTTTCAGACAGATCAGGAATATTTCACTCTTCCTCCTCCTGAAGAACATTTTTGGAAAAATAAAAAAGTACAATTTAACAAGCATCTGGAGTCTCTGATATTTATACTCACTGTAAGTTTCGTAATGCTGGATCTCAAGGTAGTGTTTAGAGTCCCAGGTCAATATCCTCAGGATTCAAATCTTTGCTTATAGCAACAGTATTTAACAGTTCCTAAGCTGTTATTCTCTTATTCTAAAAACAGTCTTTAAAAGTCACAATTAATTGTACAGAAAAGGAGAGGAAACTCAGTTAAAACTTTTCAGATATGGACTACTAATGACTTCATTTTAATTCTTTCTATTCTACTGTTGCCATAATTTTCCTAAGGAAAAGCTCCTTTCATGTGACAGTTTTAGATAATGTTGTAGATTATAATATAGGGCTTTCTAAGATAAATGAAAATGAATTAATTGATGCGCCCTGTAGTTGTTTTTATTGTGAATCTCTGTTTTCCAAAGTTAAATCAAGATGTATATATATACATCTATATGCATGTGTAGGGTGGTTAGGAATAAAGGAAACATCAATTATTAACAGAAGCTTAAAAAAAAAAAATAACAGAAGATACACTGAAGTAACAAGTCCTCTGTTGCTCTGGACTGGGGATCAGTTTTCAGAACCAGGACAATGCAGAAATGTCTAACAGCCTGATGGGTTTGAATGGGTTTCATGCCTTCCTTTCATAAATTTCATTGCCACAAAAGAAGATGCTTGTCAATTCTCTTCAAACCAGTAATTTGGATTCATCTGGCAGTTTCCACTAAAACTGAAGAGTCTGAAAATTTGCATTTTGCAAAGACAGATGCTCACTGATATAGAAAAGACACATCCTAATGTGGTGAGTCTCTCTTATATGAATTACTTACCTGTTTTCTCTCACTGCCAATGAAATAATGAGAAAATCTCTTTAAGTGAAATTCATCAAAAGTTATTTGAATTCCTCTGATACACCAGAGGAAAATTGTAGGACAGAACAAAAAATGATCTGTCTTTAAAAGTATCAAGGTGTTCAGTCTACCTAGCGTGTGACTACTTCTTGTTATCTGTCTTATATTATCTTACTTGACAATCTGAGTTTGGTTACGACATGTGCAATTCGGGTCTGCTGTTGGAATCTGTACTATTTCTGTGGTGTAACGCTACCCTGTCCTACGAACTGCCTAGCAATGAAGGGCTTTCGTTGTTGTTGTTGTTGATACCTGTAGGTTTTGCTCAATTAGTCTCATCTTAGGTTGGTGTTTTGTGGTCTTGAGATTGAAGATGGCTTGCAAATCCTTTTCTAAGATTGTAATCATTGTGATCACTGTAGTCTACTATTATATTTTCCATTAAATATGTTCCAAAATCTAATGGCTACATTGAGCAATATGTAGGTTTCATACATACCTTGCTACATTGGGCAATATGTAGGGATCGACACGCGAGAATGACATCATTCATATTAACAGAATATCATTCTCTTGTGAAAAAATAGATACATTTACTAGTTCACTTGAACATAATTTTTGCAACTTCCTATGTGACATGGGTATTAGAAAGCCTGTCCTGGTAATTCATAATGAAAAAAATACAACTATTTTGAGCATGCAAATTTTGTCCGGAAAGTGACTTAGGAGTTGGCTTGTGCAGCATACTGGAGTGTTCAAGCTAGCAACAACTGAGCCAGCTCCAGGACTAGAAGAATCATAGATGCATGAAGGCAACATGCTCCAGCCTTACTGAAACAATACGATTTAGCCTGGGTGCAGTGTGGAGCAAATGTGGCTATAGCAGTTTTGAGACATAAATGGAGTGTCCCCACTGCCTTACACACATAATGTTGATATAGCAACCAGCTAGGGCTAATCTGGGATTTTTTGTATAGCACTCCATTGCATTTAAGCACTTGTGATAATGTTAACATTTGAGCTGGATCCCTACCCTACTTACTGTGTAGCAATTGGTTTATCTCATATATGTACCTCTGAAACCATTGTCTTCCACCACAATGAAGAAGATGAGCTTTTGTCTACAAGCAGTGGGCATCCATCCCTCATCCCATATGAGGGTCAGGTCTCAAATCTATGTATCCTATTTGGACTTCCTTGTCATTTTTCTCTGTCTATACGTGGGTGGTGTGGTTCCTGTTTTGTGTGCTACATAGAGAATAATAATGTCAGAGGAGTCAGTGCTTGTAAAACTAAATTAAGTAAGGTGCAGGTAGGTTCCTGTCAGCTCTGTCTACCTAAATTGGTGTCAGAGTGGCACTTCCAGCCTCTTCCTTCCTGTAATCTGTACCTCCCACCAGGATCCAGTATTTCTACATCCTTCCCTTCCTTTACTTGATTGCACTCTGTATCATTTTCTTACTTCCTGGGGTCAAAGCTTACTTGAATTAGTCATACCATAAGAACCTGAAAGAAGCTGATAAGTTTCATACACCTTTCATTATGTTGTTCCAAAGCATGGCTTGTGCTATTGACGCTGCTAGTGAGACTGCTCCAGCAGCTGTTGCTAAGAGTACCCCAGGAGGACTAGGCCTTTTGTTTTGCTCATTTGTGCCTCTCTTGTGACTTGCTCATTTGTGCCTCTCTTGTGACTTGCACATTTTGTGTTTTCATCTTGACCTAATCTGGACAGTCTGTTAGTATTCTGTGGTTTTCTTCAATTTTGCCTTTGTTGTTATTATCCATTTGTGGTTATACAAAAATATCTTTACCATACTGCACATTGGCTTTTCCTTGCTAGGATTTCTGCTCCCACCTGCTGTGTGCAGAAACCTCAGGTCCTTCAGTTTTGCATTGGAACTTCACCTGGTGTTTACTCTCAAAGACTTTCAGATCAGTTCAAACCCACATCTGCTCTGATGGGCTACTGCAGATTGCCTTTTATTTACATCACAAGGAGGGTTATCTAGTACATTAGTCTCTGCAATGGACTGTTACCTATTTCACTGGATGATGTTTTATAATGTTTCAACATTGCCAGCATCCTTTCCTATCTCTTGGTCTTTGCCATTGGTTTCTGGGATGGAACTAATGCCAATTCTATTTTTCCATTGTTTTGTAAGAACCTGGGGGGTCATCAGTTATTTTTGTGTCTTGTTCTGTGCTAAAAAAAATGAATTAATCTGACATGTATCACAACCACTGTGAACTTCAGTATGCTGCTCCTTATAAAATCTGCCATCAATACCTTATCACAGTTCTTGCTGGCGTGGTTTAGCTTTCACAGGCAGGTAACTGTGACCATGTAGTTCTCAGTCTTATAACTGTAGAAGTATGTCTCAAAATTTTCTAAAAGACTAGGCTGTGAATTCTCAAGTCTGAAATATTTCCTTCTGTAGGAGATCAAAGACACATACCTTCACACACCTTGCACATTTCCCTGTATGCTTTCAACTAGATGTTCATGTCAAAATGTAAGGTTGTTCTCTGGTTCCTTTCAGGCACAGTGTTGTCTCTAGGTGTGAAATATGCAGCTATTAAACCTTGTCAGCTCTTAAATCTGCTAGTATTACTGCCTGGATCCTCTTAAAGATTCACTCTTCTACCCACAGTGCACCAATTTGCTGATAGAAAAAAGCAACTTCATGTGAGATACGTATCTTGGGTTCTGGCCAATGCTGGAGCTTGAATTATTTACTGTTTGGAGTATCCCATCTTTGCTGGGTTAACTGGAACTGCTCATCAGGGATGAAAATGTAATGCAGTGTATTAATATGTCTTGCACACTGTCCCATAGTGCCCTGATGTTTTGCCATGCTCAGAGTTTCTACCTGTTATAATAATTTTCCTTATTATGGATATCATAGCAATGCAGCCTTAAAAATAGGCACAACATTCACCTCATTGTAGTCAGCTAAGGTTATCTGAGATTTCTTCTTTTCCTGTTTAGTAGTTTGTGACAAGGTTGTCTGTCTTCTCTGTGAACTGGTGGAAACATCCCATTGCATGCAATGTAATTTTGATTTCTCCTAATCCTGATTTTTTTTCACTTTTGACTTCATGTATTTTTTTCTGCAGTTCAACAGTACAGTAGTTCTGACCATTGTTTTGATCTCTCCCTGCCAGTTCCCTTTGATATTTGTAAGCATAGCTCTCTTTCTCTCAACAGCCTCTCCTAGAGAGGCTAATATACCTCACAAATGACCGTGCTTCCTATTGTCAAGTTTTTGTCCTTGGTTTTCAATGTATCCACATTGAAACAATGCCAGACTCTGTAGCCTATCTGCTCTTTCCTGCTTCTTGGTTTCTGTTTTAACAGATAAGGCCAAACAGCAACCCATTTATCTCTTTGCAGTCTCTCTCATCAAACCTTTCTAGCACTGTTACAGTGTTCACAGCATCCTTCTTAAAACTGCAAAACCATTCTTTCCTTTTTAAAAATTCACTGTCTGATCTTTATCCTCCATGGGCATATCTGTGTTACAAGGAGAGTTCTTGCTTTTTACAATTTTTTCTTTGCAGGTCTTACAAAATTTAGTGGTCCCTAACAGCTAGTTGATAGCACAGGATTTTTTTTCTATAAAAAATGGTATTTTATTTAAAAGTCGATTTGCTACAGCTTCAATTCAAGTAACAGTCATGCCGAAAAACCTCTGAACACATTCTATTTACTTTTCCCTCCATTAGGACTATCTGTGGCCTGCACAGAGGCTATGATGTCCCAGAGCCGGTCGGCTCTGTACCTGTGGGCCAATGCTGCAGTTTGTTTTATGGCTGGATAGTCCAGTGATTCCAGACATCAGTTCCGTGTTTGTTTCCTGCTACCATCAACTGACATGCAAATCTTGTCATAAAGTAATTGCTGTTTAATTAACATTTCTTTTCAGCTGTGCTTAGCTATAGCTTAGACCATGGGCTTGTTTTTGTAGCTAAGCCTTCAGCCTGCCTTGACACTCCCTCTTCCGAGGGAAAACTGGTTCCATGACAGCACTGCCAAAGCACAGGGACAAATTCTCTGTTTATGTAAAATGTGTGAATTCCAATGAATGCAATGCACTAATGTGATTCTAATCCTTCAGGCACATGTTTTTCTCAAAACATATTTAAATTAAATTAAAATTAAAATAACAAAGAAAACTTCTGGGCATACATAAGCATAGACATTTTGAAGGACAACTGGTGCAGACATTAGGGTACAGCTTTAGAGGTGTTTTCCTTTCCTTTGTCACCAGGTCTACCATATGGTATTTGATAATCTGGCCAAGACTTCAGCAGTGATTTTGCCAGAGCAAGAATGGTAAGATAAAATCATAAAATCATAGAATCATAGAATTGTAGAATCTATGGAAGGGACACCTTCCACTAGACCAAGTTGCTCAAAGTCCCATCCAACCTGGCCTTAAACACTTCCAGGGATGGGGCATCCACAGCTTCTCTGGGCAGCCTGTTCCAGTGCCTCACCACCCTCACAGTACAGAATTTCTGCCTAATATCTAATCTAAATCTACCCTTTTTCAGATTAAGACCATTACTCTTTGTCCTATCACTACACTCCCTGACAAAGAGTCCCTCCCCAGCTTTCCTGGAATCTGTGTAGATATTTTTTTAATACTAATATAATGCTTCTTATTTAATGTACAGTGTTCAAAAAGACTTTATACTCTGCCTCATGCCAAAACATACACTACACTGTAACAAAATACTAACATGTTTTATAGGGCATGGGATATTTCCATATATGAAGAGTAACTTTTCAGAGGATTGCACAGTGTATAAGCTAAAGATATTCCATGGAACTTGGCTGTTAATCAGGATTATATATTTGCAATACTTAGGTATGCTTGGAGGAAGAAATACATTGAAATAGTGAGAGGAAGTCTGAATTTTACTTGGTCTTGTTTTGTGGCATAATATCACTCAGCTAGAAGCTTTGGAATTGAGAGAGGACTCTTACAGGGAAATTTAAGTGTTTATGGCCTCAGGTTCCAGATAATGACCAAGTTTCGATTTAAAGCAGATATATTAATTTATAAAATACACTGCGGGAGCATGTTGCTCCAAACGAGCAAGGTCAGGACATGTACCCCTGTAAAAAAAGCTTTACCATAACAAAACAAAGTGTCACACTGTCACTCCAACTTCCCACGAGGAAATTCAAGGCAGGATTTTACTCTGAGCTACAAATCTCAATTTAAGGAAGTCATTGTAGGATCAGTGTCATAGATTATTATATGCAGCAACTTAAGGGAACAAACATGAATTAAATAATTAAAAAACATCTTAAGGAGCAAATTAAATAATTAAAAACCATCGTAAGTAATTACCTTAAAATCACAAACAATGCAGACAGGCCAGATGCCAGACATAAAGATCCAGCAGAGCCTACCTGGCTGCAGTTAAAATCTGTTTGTTTCATGAGTCTGAAAATGTAGACAGAAGCACAGTAAACCAGAGGAAATGATCTGACCTTCTCTTCTGCAGTGAATTTGCTCTGCTCACTTGGTATAGCAGTTTCACTTAGTACGTTATCTTCCAGGTAGCCATGATCTTTTCCCAGGTGCTAGTTGACATTGGCATGCAGCTGGGCCACTGGCCACCAACCAGCTCTTGATTGTCTTGCCTTCTTAGACTGTGAAAAAAATATTCTTTAAGTATAATGTTATTATGTTTTTATTATGCTTTTATATTTTTATATTTTTTATAATGTTATTATTATATCTTTAATGTTCTTAGACCCTGGTAACATCTGTTGTAAGTCTTTTGTCTTTCTGTCCAGTACAAATTTAGCTTTTGGCTATTCCCTTCCCACTTCCACCTCGTGGCTTTTTGATAGGTCTCCTCCATTTGTTCATTCATTCTGTTCACCTCAAAGTGTGGGCATGCAGAGTGCAGTGAATACCACAAAAGATGTTGTGAAAATTAAATCAATCAGAAAACTGATTGGTAGTACGTTGCGCAGACAGGCACAGACCTATACATGTGCTTGTGACTTAATTCAAGTTTTACCATTCCTCTGAAAGAGGAATGTGATTTTCCTAATAGTGTATGACCACCCAAAAAGAAAAAGGATTATATAAGTGAATGGCAGTGTTGAATTTATTCTTCTGTTTTGTGTGTGTGTGTGTATTTGTGTGTGTGTGTTTTTAATAGGTTTTGTTAATCTGTGTTTGTTCAAAAGTAAATAAAACTGCAAGGTATGCATTGATTTTGTGTCTACACTCAACATATGATGGCCTCTTGGTTTGTTGGTTTCTTTTCAAATTCATTGCTTTCAAGACTGTGACATTCCTTCCTTTATAAATACCTAAGAGATCTCATCTAGACAATATGTTCAGTCTTTATCCTGAGGCCAGAAGTTCTTTATCTATCCTTTATGAGGACTACAGGGAAGAAGACTGAACATTAATTTTCCAGGAATCTGAACTGGATACCTGACAGTGCCTGCTGAAGCTTACAGCTAGTGAGCAGCTCTGTCTGGCTGCAAATAAATTAAAAAAGGCTCTGTAAATTCTGCACTGATTTAACCTCCACCTCACAAAAGACAATCCCATGCAGAATGGAGACCCATTTTTCATTTTTTTTTGTTCTGTAAAATGTATTCCAAAGAATGTATGAAATTGCGAGTAATACTAATCATGAAGTGCAAGTGAAGGCAATGGTGTTTGTCATGTTACTTGCTTTCCTCCAGCCCACAAGCCAAAGTACTGCAGACAAGTGCTTTAGCTCCATCTAGGAGGCAAAGAGACTATTACTTCATCTACCTAAAACCAGATTCCACAGCTGTTGTTCTCATTTGTAAACTGCATTTTAAAAGCTCTAATAAAGTAATCTTGCTGTATGTTCCCAAGTCAGATTGGCATTTTTATCATCATTTTTGTGGATGAAATTCTGCAAGGCAGAGAGCCTGATTTTGCCCTGCATAGCAGCAGCTAAGTTTACACTGTAAATTGCTCGGTTAAGATGAATAGAGCTAATAGAAAATAAAACATTATTTGAATGGAATGAATTTACCCCTGAAAAGGGGAAAATTAATCCTAATTACATTATTGAAGGGGAAGACCCATTTTAATGGAAAAAGCGAGTAAAGGATAAGAAGTAAATTTGGCCCTGAACTGTTCAAGGTCACACAGAAAGTCAGGTAAAGAGTTGGAGTCAGTCCCTGAAACACCTTCCTTCACTTCACCCAGCAGGCAATCCACTCCTTCCCAGTTAACAGGAGTCTGCCATACCAAAGGCTTGGGAGAAGAAAAACCTAGAGCAAATCCTTTCCTACAAAGAGATGAGATTTTCCATTTTTATTATTTTAGCTCTGAACTGCCAGTATCCCAACACACACACACAGAGCGCAACACACTTCTCTTTCAACACTTGTACCAGACTGATGCTGAATTGCTATTTTACAAGTAGGGTTTCACCTGTCTGTTGTAGCAGTTATTTGTGAACATAAACATCTGACCATCAATATCCTGTTTTCTCTCTTTGCAAGACAGTTTATCAATTTAGTCAGTGCATCATGAAATCATGGTTGATCTCCTGTTTCTATGGTTTTCCTGCTTGTTTCATCATGTGTAGTTTCCTCTTAAAATATTGTCTGTTCCTTACACAACTAACAGATTGTTCATGTTTCATCCTTTTTTCTGCTTAAGAAAGCCTTCATTTTGCACCTTTTTTCTAAGCCTTAAAAGAGACCACAGAGCATCTCCAACCCCTTTCATATATCAGTGAGCTAATCCAAATTACAGAATGTTTTTCTGCAAGCCCAGGAGTGTGTTTGCAGTTTTGCAATGTCTTAATAAAATGTAATACATGACTTCTGACATTAAACTCAGAGGCAGAAATAAGAATGTTACCACCTGCTGCCTGGTGCTTTTCTTGTAATAGTTCAGTTAAGCCTACTTTACTTTATTTATCATTTTTCATATTATTCCTTCTGTACACACACATACTGTCTGAATGTAATTTCCAAATTAAGAGTTTTTTTAAGGACCTGCCCAATTTTAAGAACTTGAGGTCTCTTTGCTTTTCCTTTTCTTATGCTTACAGTTATACTACAAGCATCCCATTGCCCTGAAGCCATAGTACTGAGGGAGCTCTGAAGAAACTTTGCTGTTTGTTTATTTGTTTTTCACATCATGCAACACTGGTTTGTTAGATCATGCAACTGCAGAGCACTTGTACTGCATCTGAGTACTCTCATTCAATAGCTTCACTCTGCTACCAATTACTTCACTAAGTTTGATGGAACTATTTATGACTAGCAAAGATAATAGTGTCACCAGAATTGATCTCTCAATTTCTGATCTCTGTTTCATGACCTTTCCTAGGCTCTGTGTCATTACCATATCTTGATAATGGCTTCTTTTCACCATTGTGTAGAAATAAGAACATGCAAGAAAGTTGAATGTCATACATGACTAAAAGCAACATTTGGATATAAACAATAACAACACTAATCTGGAGTAATTTCACTGATTTCCTTGAAGCTCTTCCAAATTTTACAAAGACACAGCTGAGGTAACAGTATAGGCATAAATACCACCTAGGGAGCAAAAGTACATTGGATAATGGAGCTTTAATGACACTCTTATACATAAAAATCAGAAGATAAAATAAGATTAAATAATACGCACTTGGGGAACAATGATTGCAATTATAGAAATTTATATTCTAGACGCTGTGGTTTCTCTGAAAGCGGTATATGTAGGACATAGCTGACAGTGCCTCTACACTGCCTAAATAAAGTGTAAATGGATTCCTCAGGCCTCAGTGCTATAATTAGCAGCAGCCAAAGTGAGCTTGTTTAGAAACATTTCAGAGGACTCTAATCACTGTGTTTACGTGGAGTTTGAAAGTTAAAAGGTCCTGTAGGGTTTAGATCAAACCTCTGTTCTAAACTATCTGCATGGGACTTATTCAATCTATATGATGCCTGCAGGTTAAACTCTTCATTCTAAAACATATAAATGACATTTTATTATCACTGGCTTTTAACAAGAAACCTACATCTTTGCAGAATGAAAGTACCCAGCTAAAATCCATGTTTAAGCTTTGTTTTTAATCACAAATATGCAAACACCATATACCCCCATACCCATTAATACAGTCTTCTCACCGTAACCATTGAAGGTTGCATCAGTGTTTGCACAATAAAACCTCTTCACAGAAATTTGTAACAAAGGTTGGAACATTACTGGCTGGTACACTATTTTTACAGAATATGCAGTTAGAAAATGGGTAGGTGAGATGTAACTAACTTTCTTGCTTTGCATGGCAAAAATTTGATTTCTTCATGAAAAAGAGTAAGCAAGGGTTCTTTATTTAAAATCTTCATCCCACCCTTATCAGGAGAATAAAAATGGCTTGTTATTAAAAATGTGACTGTATAAGTTTGTTGTCTACCCTCTTTTGCTTTTTTCTCCAAGACCAATACATATATCTTTTTTTTTTTTTTGTCTTACATGTTACAGAGGTTGAATTTTTTGCAAGTTATATTCTGCAATTTTAGTGTCAGTGTCCTTACAAATACAGGTACACAAGGGACTAAGACGCTTTTATATCTTGAGTAAATATCCACTTTTTTTCCTTCTCAGAATTGTCATTTTATATATTTGTTCAGGCAATTAGACCTACCTATATCAATACAGCTCTTATACTTCTCTATGAAGGACAGAGTCATGGAAATTTACGTCAAATGAAATATTGTAGCCATATTAAACCCACAGTTAAATATGTGCAGACACAGATAAATAGTAAAAGACAGAGAACTGTTAATTGGTATTTAGTGAAATTTTTGTCTTAGTCAGCTACGCAGTCTTTCAAACTTTCAGATTTCCATTTCCAAAGAATCATTCTTTGATTTGTAATGTTTGGTCTAGAGAACGCATGATGCAGCCAGCACGGATACCAAACTGATAAACAGAAATGTTAACAATGAACAAATTGTAATAAAGTCAAGGGCACAGGACTCATTGCTGGGAAATCACTTTTCTGATGATGTCATGACCTTTAAATTCATGCAGTAGGAGCTCACATCTATCTATATGCTCCAAATGATCCAGTTTACTAGAACAGAATTACCAAGTATAAAGACTTCTTCAGTGGGCTGCAGTGATTTTAAAACCTTAGTTATATCTGTTATATTTATGCAAAATCATTTTATTTTGGAACATTTGCATAAAAATATATTTTGCCATCTGGGATTTTCTGCATATGTTAGACCTGAATGACTTTACAAGATGCATTTCAATCATTGTTTGACACAGTGTATGCTAATGTTTAGCTTTCTCCACCATATAACTGAAAACTTTATTGAAAATGATCAGCAAAATATTCAAAGAAACAGATTCCATGCAAAGAGATTTTGAAGGTGCTCTGCAGATGTTTAAATAGCTGATCTTTCCCAAAATGCAATTGTTTTTACTTAGTTGTATGCAGTCATGATTTCCATGATCTCTTTGTTTTCCCTTACATATAAGATCCCAGGATATTTTTCACAGGGAAAGGCAGCTGAAACCAAATTCAGGGATCATCAATATTCATGCAAGCATTGAAGAGGGCTGCTTCCGGGAGAACATATCTGGTCAAAGAGTTCTTTTCCATTTTCTTATTGTTACTGGAGAAATGCTGAGCCGTATTCTGTCTCCTCTGTCATAGCTACAGTGGAAAATCAAAAGCAAGAGTTGTATTTAGTCTTCACCTTCTACTACTTATTAGGGATCAGCTATCTGACCATTGAAGAAGGAGTCAGAAGCCTGTTAACAATTTTCAGCATTAAGGGAATACAGACAGAGAGATGAAAAAGGGTGGCCGTACCAGTCTATCTGGCTCTGCATCATGTCATCTCCCATGGCCATCAGGAGATGCCCAGGATACAAGGGCAAGTGTGTATTTCCTCAGGATGCTCTCCAAAATTTCAGTGCTCTGCAGCATAAGAGTTTCTTTATCAAGAGGTGGGTTTGTATTTAATAAATCCTTAGTGAAAATCTTGTCAATCTTTCTTCTTTGTACATGTCCAGTCACATTTTTTACCTATATAAAATTTAGCATTCACATCTTTTCACCATGTGCACACAGGGACTTTCACAGTTTACACCTGCATCAATAAGAAGAACTACCTTTTTTTTTTTTTTAATTATTATTTTTGAACCAGCCACCCTTTAGTTTTATTCAATAGCCCTTATTCTTTTGTTGGAAGACGCAGTGAGCACTTTTTTTAATCTCTCATGTGAGTTGGCTTCTCCCATGTAATGTGCCTTCTGTTGCCAACTCTGTTGGCTCTTAAGGCCTGGTCTGGATGAGTTAAAGAGCCGCTTGAAGACAAATCAAGGGGAGCAGTGAAGAGGAGGTACACATCACTGGAGTTGTAGGAGAGCACAAAACTTTATAATGCCAGAAGAGTTTAAGGGAAAGGAAGTAAAATGCAACACACCTCTGCTCCAGCTGGTAGTTCAGAACAGATGATAAGAAAAGGGTTGCTGTCCCTTTTGCAAGTGCAGTTTCACATTTTACACTCATTCTATGTTGTGGGCTGATAGTATTTTCCAGCTGCTGTTTTTATATAATAATGGTCCACTTAATTTTAAAAGATGCCATTTATTATATTATTAGTATCCTTAGCTCTTATCTTTATTTTATCTCTTTACTCTTCCTCATTTACTTCAGCTAACAAGCTCTTTAGTCAAGAACTAATCACTAAAATCAATGCTTGCTTGTATCTCAGTAGTATGTTTTCCGTGCTCTGAAAATTAACAGCTTTAAAGAATCTCCAATGTACTGAATCAGTATTACCTGCAGCAAAATATTGTATAACTTCATGTAAAAATTAACTTAAAATCCCCTGATCCCAAATGGTAAACAGCAACAATATTCTTCCTGGTGGGAATTCTAGTATGAATGTTAATTATTACTCTAAGAATTAATAGCTGCTGATTCCACACTGATCTGAACATATGTAGCTTTGCAAGTGGCAACATCAGATCTAATGAACTGAAAATCTTGTGAATGATTTTAAGAGTTTAAGAAGAAATGTATTTCTTAAGAATGTTATTATTTTCCACTTTTTATGCAAAAGTTTCCCCATCTTTTCAATAAAAAAAATGGTTTATTTTTTAAGGTGTTGTAGAAGAGCAAAGAACATGGCCTAGAGTTTTTTATGTTTATCATGTTCCTTTGGCACATAGCCATTAGAGAAGCAGAGGTGACAGTGACCACGTTTCTATCTCTACAGCTGAAGTGGGAATGAAAAGTTTCCATAGCTCACAGACAGTATGTAATTTGCCCTCATAAAGGAAAGGTTTTATAACAGACCTAGCTAAATTAGGGTCAGGAAATACAAAGATTTGACACGTTTATTAATTTTTAATTAATTTTTCCATTACATAGTAGTGTAAAGTGTCAAAAACATTTTTATTCTCAAGCTGACTGCGTTATTTCTAAAGTTCCTAGTTATTCAGTCATGAACCCTTCTCCACAATTCAGTATCTGGAAAAGCTGTACCATTTTCTCTGGTGTAACTGACCATTGTTTCTCAGTACTAGGTACATTTTTCCATATATTTCTCTGAACTTGTAAATGAGAAAATTTAAACATGACATGTATATGGTGAGATAGGAACCTGGAGATATCTGTTCTTCTACCCAAAAGATTTCTGATACTGGTTAAGTGTCACTGTCCTCACTGAAGTCACATCTCAAACATCTCTAACAAAACCTACTGCGAGTAAAAAAGATCTAACACATCTGCAGATAACTAAATATTATCATGGAAATATTAATAAGCAAATAAAATATGGAAATCTGGAATTCTGATAGTTTTTCTTTCTAAAATTTTACGTTCTTTTCCTTAGTTAAGAATAGAAGCTGCTATATAATACATTTGCATTATAGAGGACTTCACTGTAAGCCCACATATATTCCCCAATTACATTATAGTTCTTCCTTTGCTAAGTGGATTGCTTTAGTTTGTTCTAGTCCAAGATCTAGTTTGTGTTTGGTTTTGGTTATTTATTTATTTATTTGTTTGTTTGTTTTGTTGTTGTTTGTTTGGTTGTTGTTGTTGTTTGTTTGTTGGTTGGTTGGTTTGGTTTGGTTTGGTTTGGTTTGGTTTGGTTTGGTTTGGTTTTTTTGGTCCTGGACTGGGACTGGACACATGGCAGTCTTGACTGTGGGGCAAGGATGGATTCAAGCCTCACATACTGCTTGCTATACATAACTGTTGTGAAATTGTTCTCATCTTCTGTCCTGAAGAAGGAACTTAGTATCCAAACTTATCTTCTGAATAACACAATGCAAAACTCCTCAGGTTTTTTATTGTCTACAAGTGTGAATACTCTTCCTACTCAACCTCTTCAAGACTGGATGCAATGCCTACATGTTTCTGAAAATTAAACTCTACATGACGTTCTCAAAGTTGTATACAAAGTGTGTGAAAAGGGTGGCATTGAACGCAGCCAAATTTTGGACAGGTTTTCCAAGCATAATTGTAGAGAAGATACTATTGCATTCCCAAGTCTCTATATCTCTGTGTTTATATTATGATCAGGTATGGGATCTTTTAACATCATAAAAGATATATTCTGATTAGTCATGAATTTTGCCTCAGTTTTGCTGTTAAAAGGAGGCAAAAATATCTTCTGCTCAATATTTGATCATTTCTTATGTTTTTACTATTTCAGAAACATTTATTGGAAAAACATCACAAGTGTGAGTGCTTGAGTTCTGAGGAGAATGTGAAGTTCTTTTTCACTTGGAACACGTTGCCCAAAGAGGTCATGTAGTCCCTGTCCAGGCAGGTTTTCAAGACCTGACTGGAAGAAGTCCTTGAGCAACGTGGTCACATCTCACAGCTGTCCCTGCAGTAGATAGGAATATAAAAATATAAACCTCCTGCGAACTCTCCAACCTGAGTTATTCTACTCTGTCTAATCATTCTATAGGCTTCTGAAACCTTCTATCACCTCAAATAAAACATAAGATAAATCCCAACTAAAACATATTTAGTTATACAGTTGCATCTTAGTTTTATTTTTTTCAGAAGAAATCATGTATAACTGCATAATTTATTTATCCATGTCAGCTAATAGCAAATAGTCTGGTGTGTAGCATGTGCTTCTTTATCACCTACAGAATTTTCATAATGTCTTTTGGGGACAAGATTCAGTTCAAAACTCTCATTTAGATATCTTGTTGTGTTGTATGTTTTGAAATTCTCGTTATGGCTAATGGAGTGAGTTATCTGACCAAGCATTATGACCAAGATTCATATGCCTCTATGCAGTCCCCCAGTGCCAGTCCAGACACACTGGGATGTGCAAGACTCAGGGAGATAGAATCTATGGGAGACTTGCATCCTTCTGGAGAGACAACTGAACACCAGACATTACCTGAAATGATACTTGACAACAATGTCTAGGCAAGTGAGTTTCATCATAGGTCTTCTAATGAAGGCTGGGATGAACTGCTTTCCGGAGGCCAATGACAACAACAAGTCCATTGATTGTAACGGGAAATGGGACACTTTAGCACCTATAGATATCCATAAATTTATATACCTTCATCTAAAACCGAATCTCTGCACACACTACTTCATCTCAAACTGAATCCCACTTTTAGTACAGTTGATGAAGTATATCTTTGTTTGGGATAAACATGTAGTGTTAATAGGCTGATTAGTCTTTGGGAAGGTAGGTAGTAATAGTTGCAGAGATGTGTTAATATATTCTGGTGATTTCTGATCCACAGTAAATTTGCTTCCTATCATGAGTTAAGAAAGATTAAAAGAGAATTTAAAAGCTTGGGAGTTGGAGGATTCTGAGAGAATTTATTGATTTTTATGAGAAAATTTATTTACATTCATTTACATTTTAATTTATTTTGCTGTTATATAAACTTAACAGGAAACTTCTCCCCTTTCACAATGGTCTGGAGTCAAACAATAAGGTCCACTCTTTTTCTACTAAGAGTTTAGGCTAGTTACAGTTGTCAAATACCTCCCACTGCATCCACTCTATATTTAAGAAAGGTATATGTCTGGGGCTTTTTTGTAGAAATTAAAAATAGCGTTGAAGCTCTCTACATTTGAATTTGACTTCTTCAGTGATTTCTTCCATTTCGTTAGTGCAGATCGTCAAATAATAAGTAGAAATGATGTAGTCATCACTTTTTTTGATAACCTCGGGGTCTGACTGAGTCAGATGCTTGTCTAGCTTTGTTCCGAGCCATGCACCCAAAAGCCCCAAGGGATTCTGGTGCTTGTATTTCTGCACAGGTGTGTTTTGTTCATGTTTTCCAGACAACTGCAGTTTGCCTCCTCATATGCATGGTCTGTGAAAGGCATCACTTCTTTAAACTGACCAGCTGGTGGCAAGACTCTCACATCTCCTTGTCTGGATTCTGCTTACACATTATTTTGGCTAAATCTTTTATCCTTTCTCTGCTTATTGAGGCATGCAACTACTTACAGATCCCAAATCTCCAGTTTCACAGGAGGTTTTTTTTTTTTTTTTTATAACATAGCTGAAATGAAATCATAATTCACTTCTGTTTTTGATATGGCAGGATGGACTCTATTCTTATGAAGTCCCTGCTCAGCCTTCTACTTTTTATTCTTGTTTCTGGGTTTTACCTATTATCTAGAATTGGTGTGTTGGCATTAATTTCTTAGCACTGACCCTGGCAGGGCTGGGTATAATAGCAGTGTCCCAGCCTAGGAGTTAGCACGTGCTATATAGAGACCACTCCCAGCATAGTTTGGATGTGTCCACCCCTGGTTTTATGGAGAAGAGAATTGAACTGCACTTATCAGCCATGGTGTGCCAGCTGGCCTTCAGATTATGCAATGTTAGTCAATCCATGGTAGTCAATCTATGATAGGCAAAACCGCATCATTTGCCAAAACCCCTTCACTAGGAGCCTTAACTAACAGACTGCTAATGGTGTTAGTAATGTCCAAGCAGAGCCACAGCGTACTGGGGGGCTGGTGGGAGACTGAGGCCTGGACAACCAGAAAATATTTACTAGTTCAGAAGAGAGGAGAGAGGACTGGATTTGGGAATTATATTTCACAACAACAGGTTGCTCTTTAAATTGTTGCTAATTAGCCCTTTTTAGCATTGTCGTCTCTTCTTAACAACCACTAACATGTTTATTCTATGATGAAATTTGCTCGTTTTCACAGTAACAGTAGGTGTATTTTCAGTTCCCAGCCAACAGTTAGCCATTTCAAACTCTGCAAAAGAGGCGTTGTTCACTTTTAACCTTCAACGTGTACACAGTGGGACATAAATAGGAGCTTCTCAAGCTGAGGAGTCCTATTGTCCAAAGACTAACGTGGATGGCAGTGACAGGAGGAAATTCAAAAGAAGCCCATAGTGCCCCAAAATTAAGAGTGTTTGGAACAGGCTCGAATTAGCCACCTTCAGGTTCACTAGCAGTGTATGTAGCTCCAAGGATGGGACTTGTCTTGCTGTGGCGGCTCCAGAGAGACTGGCTGGTATTAGGCTCTTGGGCAAGATCTGGGCAGAGGGCATGGCAGAGCACACACTGAGGACTCTGACCCAGGCTAATGTGCCTTGTCATTGTACTGGAGAAGCTCAGCACAGATGAACTCAAGTGTTGCCATGGGACTACATGGTGTTCTGCTCAGGCTCACTTTGAGCACTGGCTACAGGATTGCTCCCAGGAGATGGAACAATGACTGGCTTTTAAAATGAAATTCAATATCTTTGTGAGAGCTTAACATTCCCCACCTCTTTTGATGAACTGTTCTAATGTTTAATTTTCATCCTCAGGGAAGTGGCCTGGCTTCAACTTCTAGCAACATGCTCTCATCTGTCGGATTGAAAAACTTCTCTATTTTCCATACTGGGTAAGTCATGGTAAGTGACCTTCATAGATTCTTTCTGACTAGATGAATAGAGTGTGTTTTTCAACCACCACATCACAGGGCTCCCTTTCTTCTGAGTCTGTCCTCTTTTAAGATTCTCCTTTGAGCTTCTTGCAAAGGTTGAAGTGTGATTGTATGCTATCAGTCACTCGATGGTCAGATAATGTGCTAATTCTTTGTTGATAGCCCTGAATTAGCTATTATGTTGCTTAGAAATGATGCTCTGATTCACCCTTTTTATTGTATCTAAATGTTAGATATGATAACTATGTGAAATATGTGATCAGCTCTCTTCTGGATTTTTTGCCATTTTCAAAGATTAATTCTTAATATATCATTCATTAGACTATATGATAATCTACTGAGTTCTCTGGCTACTTTCTTTAAAACCATTAGATGTAATTTGTCTGGGTCACATGATGTCATGACCTGTAGCTGTTTCTCTGCCATATCATTTTTGCCATTTGTAAAACATAAATAGATAAAAAATTCTTTTCACCGTATAAATGTAAATTATTTTATATTTCAGATGTAGCACTGGGTTACAGACTTTTTATTTTTCCTATATTTTAAAGCTTTCTTGCTGGGATTTTTTTTTTCTTTACTGGGTTTTCTCAGACCCTGTGTATTCTATATTAGAAAATAAAGTAGCACAGTAAAAGAAATAGGCATGGCAACTCGACTGTCTAAACTACTTAATTGTTATAACAGTTCCTGGCAGTCTCAACCAGCCAACACTGTCCCAGACAATTCCTGAGCACAATTCAGAATTTTGTCCAGTCCAGGGAAATTTCCTGAAAGACAGTTGAATACAATGGCCCTCTTCAGAGGTCTGAGGCATTTAATAAATAATATGCATGTGGCCAATCATGCCTTGTTGGCCTTTGAATAACAAAACTGTTTAGTTTGTTAGTTTAGAAGTATGCTTTGTTTTTGATAAAATAAATGTTTGTAAATTAATTTGTAAATTAAATTTTGTAAATTAAATTTTATCATATAAGTTGTGTGACATACTTACAAAAGATCACCAACCCCAAACATGATCTCAGTTAACAGTCTCATGTTGCACCAGACGAGGTTTAGATGGGATATTAGAAAGAATTTCTTCATGGAGAGGGTGGTCAAGCAGTGGAATGGGCTGCCCAGGGAAGTGGTGGAGTCCCCATCCCTGGAGATATTTAAAAGACAAATGGATGTGGCATGAAGAGACATGGCTTAGTGATGGGACTCAGTAGGTCAGGTTGATGGTTGGACTTGATGATCTTGAAGGTCTTTTCCAACCTAAATGATTCTATGATTCGATGATGTTTCTCTTCTTTATCACTGAAGTCCCATATACAACTAAAAACATATTTTGTTTTCATACATTTTCTTTCTTTATATTCATTTCAAGATTTTCTTGGCTATCTTAGAGCACTACATAGCTGTTGTATTTAACAGGAGCTATAGAAAATCTGTTCTTTTGTGTTTGGGGGGTTGTGTTTTGTGTGTGTGTTTGTGAGCAAATGTCACCAGATGGGAAGAGAAAAGGAACTGCAAACAGTATAACGTTCTGTTGTTAGTACCTCTCCAAATTAGTTTGGTGAAGGAAGAACAGCAATTTCTGCACAGACTAATTTATAGTCAATGGAAGTGGAATTGCTATCAGTACGTCCACACAAGGCCAACATAATTTTAAGTGCTATGGCAGTCACATGTTTTAATGTTGTTCATAAAAGGAAAATAACATTTCAGCTAAACACAGCACTCAACAAACCTTGAGTGAAAATCACAGGTTTGTGTTGTTTTTTTGTGTGGTTTTTTTTTTTCATTTTTCCACTCTCTGTGAATTCAACCCAATTTATAGAGTAAGAGCCTCAGGTTATAGTTACCTTCACAACAGACTCTTTGACTCAGCACTCAAGTTTATAAAAATAAGTTTCAGATAAGATCATCAAACTTGTTTCCATCCTTTCTTGCCAAAACAAAACTTCTCTCCTGTTCAAGGCCAATAAAAGTGGTGCAGTCCCTGACCTGCTTTCAGTGGCCCAATCCCCTGCAGGCATTTTCCAGAAAAGCAAACAAATGCAAAGTTAAATCCACAGTGATGGTGATAATATAAGCAGTCTCCCTTTGAACAACCACCTAGTTGTCAGAGAACTAGTCCAATATGTGACATTTCTATTTTACTCCTTCTTCACAATGAAAGTGAGCTGAGCTTGCATTTTGAGCTCCCAGCAGAATATTCTACCAGTATGAGTATTCAGTAGGTTACTCTAGATCATCCCCTGTGGACACTTACTTGTGAAAAAAAGCTCTCCAGAATGGGAAAACGAACTTAGTTACAGAACTCCTCCTTTCTTATGACTATCCTAATGACAAAGTCATTTCAATATTGTTTATAAGTTTCAGCACAACCTGAAAATGAAAGAGTTCCCGCAACAGAAAGTCAGAGCAATACATCTCAGAATCAAGCTTAAGACACGATGAGAACATTTTCATGGGAACTGTTTGGGAGGTTGGTTACGGTAGGTTCAAACAGAGTTACACAGAGACAGAAACTGAACAGAGGTCTTCCACCTCATGGAAAAGTGTTCCAAACACTGAGCTGTTGCATTAAAGAAGCCCTTGCTACCTAATCCTCTGATGATTTTTTCTATGTCTAGAAACGAAATCCACATATAGCACATTCAACAAAACTTTCCAAATACTTTCAGAATGACAGAAACAGACTTTTTAATGACTCATAGAATCACGGGATTACAGAATCACTGAGCTGGGAAGGGACCTCTGGAGATCATCTAGTCCAACACACCTTCTCAAAGCAAGGTCAGCTAGAGTAGGTCACCCAGGACCATCTCCAGTCAGGTTTTTAATATCTCCATGCATTGTAACTCCACATCCTCTCTGGGCAACCTGTTCCAGTGTTTCACCACTCTCACAGTAAAAAAGTTTTTTCTACATTTAAGTGAAATTTCCTGCTCTTCAATTTGTGTTCATTGCTTCTTGTCCTCTCATTGAATATCACTGAAAAGAGCCAGGCTCCCTCTTCTTTATATCCTCCCATCAAGTATTTATACACATTGATAAGATTCCCCTGAGCCTTTTTTTTTCTCCAGGCTAAACAATCCCAGCTCTCTCAGCCTCTCTTCATATGCCAAGTCCCTTAATCATCTTTGTTGTCCTGTGTTGGACATATTCCATTATGCTCATGTCTGCCTTGTACTGGGGAGCCCAGTGACTGAGACACTCCAGATCTCACCAGGACTGAGCAGAGGGGAAGGATCACTTCCCTTGACCTTCTGGCAACACCCCTCATAATGCATCCCAGAATGCTGTTGGTCTTCTTTGCTTCAAAGACTCATTGCTGGTTCATGGTCAATTTGTTGTCCACCAGGACATCCAGGGCCTTCTCTACAAAGGTGCTTTCCACCTCTTTCCCAGGCATATCTTCTGTGTCTCCTAGTGGTCACTGCCTTTTCTTAAGTATATTTTTGCACCATAAAATTATCAGATTGTTTCCATTTTTGGCACACAGTGGGTCCACTTTGTCTGTTGTTAAGCCAACTGGAACCAGCTGTGACTAGCACAGGACAGTCCTTGACCTACAACAGGTCACTCCTGAAGCCCTCACACACTACCAAAACCTTGCTAGTTATGCTCAGTACACTCCCCAGGGGCAGGACTCAGCATTTATCCATGTTGAACTTCATAAGCTTCCTGTCATCCCATTTCTCCAGCCTGACCACGTCCCTCTAAATGGCAGTACAACTCTTCAGTGTATCAGCTGCTCCTCCCAGTTTTGTAACATCTGCAAACTTGCTGAGGGTGCACTCTCTCATCATCCAGATCCTTAATGACATCATTGAACAACATTGGTACTAGTATTGAACCCCAGGGGATTCCACTAGTGACTGGCCTCCAGCTGGACACAGTGTTGTTGATCACAACTCTTTGAGCCCACCAGGTAACCTCACTTATGTAGACCAACTGCGTCAGTTTGTCAAGAAGGATAGCATGGGAGGAAGTACCGAGAACCTTCTTAAAATCAAGATAAACAACATCCAGTGTTCTTTCCTCATATCCTAAGCTAGTCGTTTCATTGAAGGCTACCAGGTTTGTCAGGCATGATCTCCCCTTTGTAAATCCATGCTCACTAGACCCATTCAGCTTCTTGTCCTTCATATGTTTGAAAGCACTCACTCCATCACCTTCCGAAGGAATCAAGGTGAGGCTGACCATGGTGACTGTAGTTCCCCAGATCTTTCTTCTTCTCCTTCTTGAAGATAGAAGTTACATTTGCTTTCTTCCTGTCTTCAAGATATTCTCCTGATGGCCTTGACCTTACAAAGATAATCAAGAGTGGTCTTGCAATGACATTGGCCAACTTCCAAGTACTCATGAGTATATCAAGTCAGGCCCAGTAGACTCGTTTATGTCCTGTTTGTTTAAGTATTCGTTAACATAGTCCTCTTCTTCCAATGATAAGTCTTCCTTTCTCCAGATTACCAAACCAGTCTTAGAGGCCTGGGATTCTTGAAGGCCAGTCTTAGCAGTAAAGACAGACACATTCACCAGTTCTGTTTAGATTCAGCTAGCCAGTATCATATGCTTCCTGCTTGATTTTCTAGAGTGCTAAGATCTGGCAGCTCCAGAAGTTTTAAATTAAATTTTAAATACTTATCTGTTCTCTAATTCTGCAGATAGGCATCCAGCATTCAGTAATCTTTCCTGATTTTTTTTGTATTCTTGCCTATCATTCTCAATTAAAAAATATCTCAAATGCTTCCAGTATCCTGGTGCTTTGCAACCCATCCTGAAGTGCTAAAAGGCTGTGCTGACAAAACACCAGCCATCAGAGAAAATCTTTACACATACACATCCCCTTTTTACTTTGAATGGGAACAGCCCTTGCATATTAAAAAGGTGTATTCTGTACACCTGTACATCAATAATTAATGATAAATTATTGAATTTTATAAACAAGTAATGAAAAGACAGACAGGCTTAATATATTTACTCCAAGATAACTCTCAAAGGCCTTTGTCAAGACTTGGTCCACCAGTTCATCCCTCATTAGTAGGCTGCATTCACAAAAGAATACAGAATACTTGCCGTATTCTGTACACCTCCTCTCACTTTGGTTGTCTTTGAGGATTAGATATCTATAGAGAACATCTAGAATATGTTCCTAAATGCTGTGTTCAGTGTTTGGTAGGATGATTGTGGGACTTCCTGTTCCATTTTTTTTTAAGCAAAATAACATTAGGTAGCCCAGGATCGTAAGAAAGGTAGCCATCCCAACATCTGGAATTTTTTCTGACTGGTCTGCTGATCTGGACAACTGGAAACAAGTTCTCTTAAACCAAATCAGAATTAAACAATGAAGAGAATAAAGTATGTTTCTATGTGATCAAATAATCTAAGTAATAATTTATTGCAGCAAAATATTAATAAAACCAGAAACAATAGTGAAAGAATCTTATAAAATGTAGAAAGTTTCTTTTTCCTATTTTGTTTAGCTGATAACTTGTTACTATAATTCCCCAATATTCACTGCATTGAAGGAATATTTACTTTTTATTAAACAAGCATTTTTTAATTTTAGTCCAACATGATCTTAATTAAAGGTTGACATTTCCATTTTCCATAAAACCTTCTTGGAATTAGATCTATTGTAGAAATAATTACTTTTTCCTTTTTACTTACATACAAGATACAGTATAATTATTTCTAAAAATAAAAATAATGTGGACTAGTGTTTCATGGAAAGGTTAAGACTTTATTCCAAAAGTAATTTTGAAAACACATAATTTACATAGAACCTTAATATTCATTCTTGTTTCTCCAACAACCTCCAAAAGGAAGGGCAATTATTTCTCATAGATTCACAGAATATTTAATGATCAAAAATTTGTCTTACCAAATTGACTGTGGTTACAGTGAAGTGATGTTAAGCTTCCTCCAGCAGACCCAGCTCAGGACTCCTCCTCCCCAGCCACAAGAGCAGCTGCTGCTTTCCTTTTTGCAGGTTCAACTGGTAGCGAAGCTGAGCACCTACCAAAGACATACAGGACACCCACAGGACATGGACACGGCTGGTTACACAAAAAGGGGGCTGCCTTCAACAGCACCTACGGGATTCACAGAAGATGTAAACCCTCCTCCTCTAGGGCTGACAGAAGCAGAAAGTCATTGGTGCAGGCACACACACAATACTCTCAAAGTTCACAAGCACACATGCACCTTCATGGATCCCTTGTGTACTGGCATGGCCCCTCTTGTCTGTCCATTACCCCCTGCCAGACCCCAGACCCTCTTACTCACCCCAGCTGGTCCAGTTCAGTGCTGACTGCAGACACACAAACTCACACACTTGTCTCACAGGCACCACACTCCCACAGGTCCCCCGCATGCCAGTGTGGATATTCTACCTGCCTGGTACCTCTGTCCAAACACAGACCCAAACACACAAGATAGAGAAAGAAATAGTTAAGGAAGGGTTTAATTAGAAAACAGGATAGACTGCAGTGATCAGGCAGGGGGCTCCGTCAGACAAGTGTATTGACCGGCTCCATTTTACACATAACTGGCCCTTTTATACCCCTTTCTCTCTGTTCCCTTTTTCCATCCTCCCTGCTCCCCCTTCCCCTGCATTTTCCCTAATCAGTTTGCATATTTCTACCAACCTCCTCCATCACCCTCAACCCTCAGGTTTGCAAAGTCCAGGTTTGCTTGCAGCTTCTTGATAGCCTACCAATTACTGTGTCTGATAAGGTTTGTTTCTTGTCTTTGCCTCTGTTACGTTTGTCTGTCAGATTTGTTTCTCTGTTCTTGTTTAGATCTTCCTTCTGTACTTATTATCCCCTTTTTGTATTGAAAAGGTCCTTGACCATACACCATTAGAGGGGCAGATGCTCTCTCCTTCCACACAGAGTTATTGCCATGGGTTGGCTGGACAACGTGTTTATTCCTTGCAAAGAGTCCAGAACAGTGAACTGGTGTTTAACTGTATCACAAGGTATGATATTAATTATAAAAGCTAAGTATGTATTTAATTTAATAGTGCCAAGTATTTTAGGTGCTTACATATATGAAAGGAAGTCCCTGGCTTGAAGATCTTACTATATTTAAATAGAAAGTAATTAGAAAAAAAGCTTACTTCACCAAAGTGCGGTTAATCTTTCTCGGGATGTTCTTTCCTCAGTGAATGGTGAAGTGCTGCCAGAAGGCTATTCAGACTTATTCTTAACTAGACTTTCCTAGAGGAACATCTCTCTCTTGCTGGAAAGGGAGTCTTGAAAAATTAACCCCATTAGGCTACTACCCACTACCAGGTCAGTGTCAGTCAACTTTGGCAAAAAATGCTCTTTTTATTTTTCTCCATACTGTCCATTTATATGTCATCCCACATTTGCCAGTGCAGATATCTTTGAGTCTGGATATGAAGAAGGGACAAACTATGCACCACAAAACAGGTGTGAAAGATGAAAATTGTGGGAAGAGATAAAAGGGCAGTGAGAAAGACTATGCCAACTGTTAACAGTACACCTTTCCCTCTTCTTTCCATTCTCTGTTACCAAGAAACGGAACTAAACAGTACCAGGGATCTAATCTAGGTGCTGGAAGGGCCTGTGTACACTGATCTTGGTATGCGTATCATCGCTTAGTCCTAGGTAGAGCCTTTATCAGGAGACACATCCACGTCTGTCCATCTCCATATCATGGTTTCTCTCCTGAGGGAGGCAGGATGAGAGCGTGCTGGTGCATTCTTAAATTCTGATCAGCAGAGACATAATTTGGAAGTAGTCTCAGGCTTCCCCATTTAACACATACCCTGACTCAATCTCAGAAGGAACCTCCCTCTTCACTAGGTGGGAAATTAATGTGACTAATCTACTAATGTAGTTTCCTAACCCACAGTCAGACAGTGTGAAAGTTGCTCTTCGTTGCCTAATTAAGAACAGGCTTTATATTTTCCACCTTTTGAAGCAGGTCATGTTATTGTGATTATGTGTTCAGATTCAACATGCTGATGATTCTGCAGTATTTGCTCTCAGTCTATCCTGTGGTCTTGAAATAATTCACACCTCTAATGAAATTTATTGGATTAGACTACTGGTTAAGGTGAACTGCTGGTTGAGCTACAGTAGTTATACTTGACTACATCTGTTTTCTGTTAAGAAATCTTAGTGAAAAAAATCAATTGTACCTCCCTGTTGTACTTGGCAATAAAAGTTCTCATATCAAGCAAAGAATATTGCTTGTTATAAATAAATCCTTCGCTTTTCATAGTAGTCATTCATTCTCACAAGGCATAACCAATATACATTTAAACTAAACATCTTTTTTAGAAGCAGCATTTAAACATATGTAAATATTCAAAATTTCAGTCCAAAATATTGCATGGAGTACCCAAACATGATAGTACCTGAACTTACTTGGAGCATCTCTCACTTTAGCTATGAAATTTTCAGTGTTTATTGTTTTGGGTTAGGGGCATACTGCAGGTTTTCTCGATATCAGAAACTCAGTGCAATTTTTCCATGAGAATCCATCCAGAAATTCAGTACATGAAATCTTAAATCCAGTGAGAAAACCCATATGGCAGGCAATTAAAGAATGCTCTTTTAGCACATATCCACAGAATTTGGCTCCTCAATTAATACATTTCTTGTCATTTTCTCTTACATTGGGACTGAGGAAGTGTTGTTAAGCACCAAGGAATGGGGATTTATTGCCTTCTTCAGCATGAGAGTTTTTAACTTTGAGCTTCTATTTGGCAGGATACTGTCCTACAGCAGGATTTTCCTCCCCTCAGGTAAAGCTGGACCACTGCAGCAAAATAACTTGTAGTGGAGTGTGTCAGAGAGCAGATGAGCAGGTGGGCAGATAAGATGAGCAGAGGAGTGTGATGATGTAGCCTACTGCTTCAGGTCATTTAAGAAATGAAAACTGTGCCCTGTAATCTGATAGCAGGCACAATCAACACCACTTGTACTTTTAAGAATACTTATAAGAACTCTCTTTTTAAGAATTAACATAGACACCTCATCTGAAAAGGAGAAGGACTTGGGGGTCCTGCTGGACGAGAAGCTGGACATGAGCCGGCAGTGCGCGCTTGTGGCCCGGAAGGCCAACTATGTCCTGGGCTGCATTAAAAAAGGGGTGGCCAGCAGGGAGAGGGAGGTGATTGTCCCCCTCTACTCTGCTCTGGTCAGACCCCACCTGGAATACTGCGTGCAGGCCTGGGGCCCCCAGCACAAGAAGGATGTGGAGCTCTTGGAACGGGTCCAGAGGAGGGCCACTAAGATGATCAGAGGGCTGGAACACCTCTCCTATGAAGAAAGGTTGAGGGAACTGGGCTTGTTTAGCTTGGAGAAGGGAAGGCTCCGGGGAGACCTCATTGCGGCCTTCCAGTACTTGAAGGGAGCGTATAAACAGGAGGGGGAACGCCTGTTTACACATGTTGACAGTGAGAGGACAAGGGGGAATGGTTTCAAACTAAGACAGGGGAGATTTAGGTTGGATATTAGGAGGAAGTTTTTCACTCAGAGGGTGGTGAGGCACTGGAACAGGTTGCCCAGAGAGGTTGTGGATGCCCCATCCCTGGAGGCATTCAAGGCCAGGCTGGATGTGGCACTGGGCAGCCTGCTGTAGTAGTTGGCAACCCTGCCCAGAGCAGGGGGTTGAAACTAGATGATCTTTAAGGTCCTTTTCAACCCAGGCCATTCTATGATTCTATGACTCTCTGGCTCCTCAGTAGATGAAGGGGGAATCTACGTTGGTACTTTACTCGTATTGAGCACGTACTTTACAAGAGAATCCCTGAACCTTCCTCACTGACTGTGGTTGATTCACATCATGCACACGCAAACTTGATTCACTTTGGGTGGAACTGAACTGGAAGGTGTGCTACTGATACACTTCAGGCACTCGTGAGCATTCAGTCATGGGGACCAAGCTGGCCTACACCTAGCAAAATCCCTCAGAAACATTTATAGTGTAAATGTCAGATCCTCAGCAACAACTGTTTTGCTTGATGAATTGGCTTTTAGTGGACTGCCCTACTTGCTAATGTAGACAGATCCGTAATAATTTCTGGCCTGGTTGTTAAAATTCCAGGAAGGATAGATTTTAAGACCATTTCATTTTGATGAGTTTCTTCTCAGGTAGTTTTAGGCATCTTCTCAATTTGAGTGCAGTTTTTTTATCAGCTATCCTGAGGCATCTGTATTGGGGCACAGAAGAGATGTTGAATTTTAGCATTCTTGTGATGGGCTTAACTTGTAGGGACTTAAGTTGACAGTTGTGTCTTGGCCAAATAATAGGCCCAAGACCTCAATGCATAACTCCTTAGAACGTATTTCTCCTTTTTTTTTTTTTTTTTTTTGTTTTGTTTTGTTTTCTGGTTGAACTCTGTAGCGCTGGAGGACTCGCTTAAATGATATTTTAAATAAATTCTAAATACAATGCCTGTGTACAAAAACTTCCATATATCATAACCTGTAAGTTAAAATACTAATAGGTAGGATAAGAAATCAGTTGACCAGAGATATTAACAATCCCACACAAAATGCAATCTACTATTTTTTTTCTTAATTACCACATTTTGAAGAAAGGATCATACAAACAACAAAAGATTGATGTTTTGATTAAATGTCAGAGCGAGGTCATTGCGTTTTTATCAGAGCCTCTGCAATGATTCATCCAACAGCTGGCTTGTTACTTCTTTTGTCCATCATGTTATCAGATGTGTTTTTTCTCCCTTGTATTTATTTTGCTATTAAACCAAAAGCAGTGATCAAAATGCCCATTTCTTTTGTTTTCCCAATCACATTTTGTGAATGTGGGATGATTTCGGTAAGTCAAATTCCTAAATATTCATAATTTGTCATAGATTTCAATTTATATTGTTTCCTGCAAAAACACTCAAATTTTCTATGTCAATTTACATTCCTTAGTAATGAACCAATTTTGAGTCAAAATTTAGGTGTTACCTTTTAAATGAGAGGATTATATTCTCTTTTGATTGCATATCTGTTCTATAAAATTCACACAAACAAAATGATTGCTTTCCTCTCCTGTCTTCTAGTTCATTGGATTAATAAACCTTCATAAAATAAGAATTGTGCCCTAAGAAATGCTCTCTCAAGGAAGGAAATTCTTTCAATATTTGTATGTGTTCCTTCTGTATTTTAATTATAAATTTCTATCCAGTAAATCTTCTCCTAGCTATATGTATGTGTATGTGTGTATAAATATGTATAAAACAAATCTGTTTCTGCTGTGTCACCTGCACATACTGCACAATAGCTTATTCAATCTCCAAGCATCTGAAAATTAAAGTTATTTTACCACTTCAGACACAAGGTCTAATCTCATGAAGACCATAACTTTCTTAATGCATGTAGATCTTTGGAATTAGGCTGGATGCATACTTTTGTAAAAACAGTATCTAAAAAGTCAGATTTAACCAAGAGTTTACAAAGTTTAGTAGCTCTAATGGAATACATTTCTCCTGCTCAAGTATTGAAAAACAAAGGAGCCAGACATGGGCTGAAAGTAGACTTGTAAAATTTAGCAGTGGATGTTTCTGAGGAGTCCTCTACATCCTCCTTTAAGCCACTACTAAGCACATTCTTGATGATGTTGCAAACTCGACCTGCAAGTAGTAGGTGGATCTTCAGCCCTTAGAAGCTCACTCTGTCACGGTTTCTTTGGCTAAAAATACCTCAAGCCTTTATTAACTCTTGTTGATTATTTAAACTTTAAAAAATAGAAACACATTTTTAAATTTTCATGAGATTTGTTATTTTCAATGTTGATTTTTTTTTTTTTTTTTTTTTT
>VXAA01003825.1:986435-1003282 GCA_013399115.1 Anseranas semipalmata | reverse complement strand
TTTTTTTTTTTTTGCCTTTTTCCTTATACATATTGTGGGAGTAAATCTAGTATGGTATATTTGAAAAATACTTTATANTTTACAAAAGTCACTTTTTTTCTGTTCAACACAGTCCTACAATTTTATTTTTCCAATGTGTCCTGAGTCTGTCTTACAAATATTTATAAATAGCTGACAATATTTAACTTTTTTTTTTTTTTTTCTTTTTTTATATTAGATACTAAGTGTGTTAACATGTAAGGATGTGGTGGTTGGTTTCTACCATGCAAAATTATGATGTCACTTGTATCTGTGCAATTCCACAAGCATTAAACTGAGGTCTGAGTTTTAGTCTCTTAATTAATTAATCTACCTAGTAATTTGTACAATCTGAATAATCCAAAATTTTAAATGGCAAATGTGTTCTTTGATTACTTAGCATTAAATTATGAGCAGACAGTTCTCTAATTTAGATACAAAATGGAAAAAAAAAATCCTATATGTTGATGATGGAATTTCCACTTATTAATGCAACCCTCCTTCACCATGTACATAAGCAACATTTTATTATTTTTTTTTTTTTTGTAGAAAAAAATGAAAATAACCTATTTGTTAATATGTAACAGCTACTCTCTAAATTATTAGCCCGTAAGGGTAACAGTTAAAAATAGCTCCATGATGAAAGTAAAAGACACAGAGTATTAGCCCACAGCAAGGGATGAAAAGATTACTATTCAAACACCATAATTATAGATGTTATTTAGAACATAAATTTCAAAAACATCATACCATTAAGCTATTTGAAGTGATGTATGAAAAGGTACAATTATTAAAGGAAAGAAGACAAATACCACGTGGTTAAACTGTATTTTGAGATCAGATTCATTTTAAAGGTCTGATAGTATCTATCTAATAATACTGGTTGAAAGAAGCAAGCTAAGTCTAAACCACACAATATTGCTTACTAACTTTTACAAGTAAGTACAATTGTCAGGTCTTCCAAGAAACTCCTTCCCAATGATTTTACTAAAATTTAGGAATCACCTAGATAACTCAGCAAATCACTCCTGTTGGCTCAGTTCTACTGTAAGTCACCTAAGACAATGAAACAAACTCTCTCCTTGTCGGATTTAGAACAAATATCACCAATAATAGTGCCTCCTGTAATTTTCTTTTGGCAAGGACAGACTGCAAGTTTTTCTCCTGGCAGAGAACTAAATGTCAGCTGCACTACTTCTTCCCTATTTTATCTCGTGCTTAAGGATATGAGCTGAAATAAAAGAAAATACTGCACAAAGGAAAATATAAGGGGGCACATTCTCCTGTTTTAATAGCAGTCTTTATTCAGACAAAACACTTACAAAGTCAAAATGTCTTGGAAGTCTCTTGTAAATATGGGGCAAGAGCATCAGCCACTGATGCCTTGCAGTCATGAGGACTGAACTAGATCTTTCACATATTTTAAGCTCATATGAAAACTACCCTCGATTCTGTGTTTTTTTCACGGAAGAATCTTCATGTTTTAAAGTGTGTAGCCAAAGAAATATAAGAAAATCATAGTGGCAGCCTGTCATACTGACATAACTATAAGTTCCAATCTGGACAATGAAGACATAAGATGTAGGGATGTCTGAAGATGATCTAGTCCTACACTCTGCTCAAAACAGGGTCAGTTAGGGCAGGTCACCCAAGATCAAGTCCAGTCAGGTTTTGAATGTCTCCAAGGATGGGGATTCTGCATCCTCTCTGGGCGACCTGTTACAGTTTTTCACCAACCTCACAGTAAAAAAGTTTGTCTACTGCCAGTGCAGAAGTGAGGATATGCCACTACTGACTTGCAGTTTAAAACACACTGTAATCCAAAAAGTACCTGCCTTTGAACTCACAAGGATAGAAACACTTATTATAGGGTCCTAAGTCTGAATGTCTTCCCAGTTCCCTGCCATGACATCCACAGTTCTAGTGGAACGACCTATGCAAGGACACCTCAGGAATTTTAGAAAGACTGCAATCTCCCCTGTGGAGGAAGAAGATACCTTCCCAGAATATTTTGGGGGGATGTAGGCAACATCATTCAAATTCTCTGGACTCTTCTTGTTAAAGTTGTTTAGATGTTGATGTATGCAACCAAAAGAGGCCCTTTCTATTGCTTGTGAACATAGAATTCTCATCTAATTTGGAAATATAGGTTTAGTTCTTAACTAATTTGGTAAAAAAACAGTTTTGACAGAAGGTATTTAATAAGCCCTATCACTGAAAGGCAGAGCTGTTGCACAATAGCCTAAGAACATTGAGGTATATTAATTCATCAATGGTGTGGGATTGACACAGCTATAATGTTGTTTATAAAACCTCCCTGTACCAATGATGAGCTCAGGGAGACAGGCAAGGAGGAGGAAAGACAGTCTGAAGCTGACAAAGTACCCAAAAGCTTCCCAAATACATCATCCATGAACACCCTGTCTGTAATAGCCATTGTTGTATTAGGCATTGTTGCCAATGTTTAGTGTCTATCACAAAGATACAGTTATTCTTCCACTCTGTTAGGAGGATACATGTTTACTCTTCCACAATACAAATTTTCCTCTGTGTATTCACAGTACTCTATCAAACTGTCTGCCTACCTACCAAGAAACAATATGGTTATCAAGTCAAGGAGTAATATGAGTCTTTATTATTCTAGACAAGTCTTGAATAAGTACAGTACCTAGAAAATGTAAATATGAACATGCCTTTTTTGAAGAATCAGATCTAAAGCTTTTCTTAAAAAGAAGATAACCTTGTCACAAGATGAAGGAAAGAGAAAGGTACATGGGAAAAACCTGTGTATTTTCTCTGTGGTTTTGTCAGATATGTGACACTGGATTTCTGAACATAACTTCATGCACATCTGGAAATGCACATCTCATGTTTGGTCAGCCAAAAATTAAGGAAAATACCACATTGCACTTATTTTCTTTGTCCTTCCTTCATATTTTGTATTATATCACTGGAAGAGAAGAATTGAAGGAATTGATTTTTGTTCAGCAAGATTAAGCAAGGTCTCCAAGGATGACACTTATGTGGTCTGTGATCTTAAATTTGACCTGGATTACTGTAGATTTAGAAAGGTGGCATGTAAGTGGGAGCACAAAGAAATGCTAAGTGTCCCTCTATTGAATAAGATTTGTTATCAGATAAGATATCTTATTGTTCAGGATTTAATTACAGATTTATAATTGATAGAAGGTTGTGTATAGAGAATAACACCTGCTTGGCAGCTAATCACCAGTGGCGTTCACCAGGGCTCAGTACTGGGGCTGGTTTGGTTTTACATTTTTATCAATGCTCTGCATGAGGGGATTGAGTGCACCCTCAGTAAGTTTGCAGGCGATACCAAGTTAGGTGGTAGTGTTGATCTGCTTGAGGGTAGGAAGGCTCTGCAGGAAGACCTGGAGAGGCTGGATCGATGGGCTGAGGCCAATCACAAGCCATTCAACAAGGCTAAGTGCCAGGTCCTGCACTCGGTTCATAACAACCCCATGTAGCAGCACAGGCTTAGGGAAGAGTGGCTGGAAAGTTGCCCAGCAGACTATGTACTTAAAAAAAACTTTTTTTTGTTCCTGAAGAACTGATGGTAAGTCTATAAAATTAATAGGTTCAAAAATCAGCAGTGTGAGCTATCCTAAAGAATTAACATATATTCAAAAAGGGATGAATATTTGTGGATTCTTCATCTGTGTAGAAGATTTTACAATTTACTCACGTGACCACAAGCTTTGCTATGCATTTGAACCACCCACTGATCACAAAAATGTTTTCTAAAGGAAATCGTGACTATATATGCCAAAATTTCAAAGAATATAATAAACTTTGGTGAAAAATATGATTTGGTTAAAACTGTTTACTTTTCCACTGTTTCTCATTAAATATCTTATTCTTTATGCATTTAAATTTATTTAAAAGTATGCAAAATATATTTAATGTGTTGTAGCTGTTAGAACAACACAGTGCAAATAAACAACTTAGGACCACATTCAGAATATCTTTTCCAGATTCCCCAGCAAGATGATTCAGAGTTTCTAAAGTTAACATTTTGGGTCTCTATTTCTTATAAAGGCAATGGAAAGAGATAAATGGAGATCAGAACACTAAAACTCTAGCTGAAGGTGATTTCTCACAGAGCAATGATCACTTTTTTGTGAGGTAGCAGTATAGCAGAGGTAGATAACACAGTTTCGATGAAGCTTGATGACTGGAATAATTACCTCTGAAGTGAGAAACTTGCTTTCAGTTTCTGGGTGTCCCAAGGAAGTTCAAATCCACATACCTGACCTCCTAAGGAGTTCCTAAATGATCTGCTGCCTATACCATATTGAAATTGGGTTAACATCCAGCCCAGAACTTGGCTTTAGAATGGGTACCAAAAGAAGGAACCTGACTGTGTAACCCAGCAGTTAGCTGGGAGGAATGTAAGAATCTGAGGTCCAGTACAGTTACAGCATTTTTTATTTATTTATTTATTTTTAGAGATTCTTCAGTATGAAAAGTAGAAATAATCTTGGTGACAAGGACTGGAATAAGGGGTTTCTCCTTTGCTTCCTCTATCTGAAGAATGTCGGTTTGTCTCTTTAGCTCCAGGATTTCTGCAGTCTCTCCTGTACAGCAGTATCAACACGGATGGTCTCCTATCTGTCAAGCTTTAGGCTGCTGATCATGTCTTCCTCCTGGGAGTTAAGAAATACTTGTGGAAAACTCTTCAGACAGAGGGACACCTAGAGTGCAAGTCTTGCATTAAATATTGATTAAGATCATTATTTAGTAAGGTTGGCTCACCTCCTCTTCAAAGAATTTTTTTTTCTTCTTTCCTTAAAGGCACCTGAAATCAGGAGACTTGATCTGTAAATTTCTGCTTCACATAAATACATATCTCAGAGCTCCAGGGAGAAAACTACCCCAAGGAGAAACGTAAATTTCAGAAGCACATCTTGGCATTTCTTACAGTCTAGCTTATGCATTACCTTTGCTCAGCTTGTGTTCTGCTGTGTATTCCACCCTTAGACATATAACACTTCATGGCACTTCTCATGCAATGTACATGAATTGTACATTTGTGAATGTGTCCTGGGGTAACCACTTCAGGCATTAAGGAAGGACAATGCTGGATATGTGCCTTGGGGATCTGCACATACATAAATTCATTGTACATCATCATCAAAAACGTCACCTATATGTCATCCTCTTTCAAATAAAAAGTTTTTTAAAAACTATTTAAATTGGTTAAGTGGCTCAGCAGAAATAAAACAGTATTAACCACTGAAATATCTGAATCATAACAAGTTTACATCATGTCAAAAGTCAAATTCAGACATTGAATTTAAGTGAGTTCTCAAAACCTGAATATCCAGCCTTAGTCTTGCTTCATTATAACCTGCATTATATCCTGCAGCCATTGTTATCACCTTTCATTTAATCAAAGATGGATCAAAAAAATGGAGTAAAGAAAGCCCAAATCCTAACCTGCTGGAAACCTCCTTTGTTCTTTGCAATTTATCATAGGGAAATGCTGGAGGGACTACAAAGCTACCAATGACTGTAAGTACTTGTTAAGATTTCTCTGACACAATCCAACACTACAACAATTAAGTCTGGAGTCAACCTATGCATACATTGATGAAATGTGTTCTAAAGTACCATTTGGGAGAAATGGAAATAAAAGCAAAGAAGATAGTGTAAAACTGTGCATTAGTAGTGTGATAAGCTGTAAAGGAATAAAAAAAATAAAATGCAAAAAGTAGAATCTGGATCTAAATCAATCTGGAGAAGAAAAACACATTTTACAGAGAAATGTTTGGAGTCCATTGAATGAACAGTTTCAAGTGGAAAAAAAAAAAAACCTACAGTTTTGTTAAAGAGAGAATTCCTGTAGTATTTGTACTCTTTACGGGATTTTCTAATTTGGACAATAGATAACATCAGTTATTCATGATAAGATCAGGTACTCATGAGAAAAGATCCTCTTTCAAACTTTGTTCTAGAAAGCAATGAGAACTTCAGTGAAGATTTGATAACTAACTAACTTTAAATTGAATAACCACAAGCTGATTCAACTGAATGGAAAATAAATAAGCAGCTAAAACAGTAAAACTAAAGTTGTTTGTTGTTGTTGTTGTTGTTTTGTTTTGTTTTGTTTTACAAGCAGGTAACAGTAGCTAAGGGTTTGTGCCCATGTTGTAAACTTTTAAAAACTGAAGATGTGCCTTAGGCTCAATCCTTCCTTTGTCAACCACCAGTCGCAGATTCCTATCCCTTCTCTCTTCACCTCTTAGAAGCTGGAGACACCATCCCTTGGGCCTTGTAAGCTGGTAATTTACTTTTTTCTAAACTGGATCTGTAAAATGACATGATTAGAAAAAAAAAAAGTCTGTTATTGTTAGTCAGTCACTGAAGTCAGATGGGGTCAAGTTGCTCAGAGACTTAGCATATAACATGGCATATAGAATTTCTTTTAGGCTGAATATAAAACTTCATGATTCTTGTAGCTCACATCAAAAGGAAAAGACATTGAGGCTCCATGTCTCCATAAATGAAAAGACACTTCATACAGAATATTAGAAATAAAAAAGACCCTAAAAGAGTTAAGGAGAAAATACAGGTTAATGAAGAAAGCTGAGTAACATCTTGCAAACTGCAAAGAATCACAAAATGGACATTCAAAAGCCATTAAACAAACAAACAAACAAACAAATAAAAACAGGAAAGTAGTACTGGTCCTACACTGAGAAGGAGGAAGATAATCTAGGCATGATGCCCAAACAAAGGAATATTTTGTCTTGATTTTCAGTGAAACTTGTGTTGTAAAATATTGGACTGTTTCTGGGAATAAGGCTACTGAAATAGAAATACTGAATTTAAGGAACAAACACAGGTAAGAGTGTTGCATTCTTTAATCTCCGAACCCTGAAAGAAGTAGCATGTGAAGTTCATAATCCGATAGCTGTGATTTTTAGTAAATCTGTCAGTTTTGGATTTATGCTGCATGAGGTTAGTATAACAACCATCAGTCTAACGTCAAATCTTTAGAACAAGTTATGAAGGAAAGACAGGCTTCAGTGGATTTGGTTAGAAATAAGCAAGTTTTGCCAGAAACCTGAACACAGACAGCCCAAGATTTACCTAATCAAAAGCCTAATCAGAATTGCATGATACAAGCCCATCTTCAACTGAAATTAACATCAGCGATGATTTCAGAAGGAAGGGGGCAACTAAGACTAGGGTGGCTGATTGAGAAACATGAAGCAGTAAGATCAATAAGCATAAAATGCTCACATACTAAAAACTGCTCGGTAGAGAAAGAAGACAATGTGAACACTGATAAACAATATTTCAAAGCTTAAAAATGTGTTGACTATGATTATTGTCCTCCAGGACAATGGTTTAGAGCCCATTACATTGTTTTCATTAGAAGTTAAAAAACAGCTTCTAAAGCATTCTGAGATGTATTCTCTTCCTGTCTGTTGGCTAGTTTTTTTAGTATTTTAGCATTTGTGAGAGGCTCCTAGAGATATTAAGCACCTTTTCTGAACACTTTTCATCTACTTCACAGAATTATGCTAGGTTAAAAACTGAATGAATAACTAGCTCTCCATAGTACAGTACTTCTGAGAAAGCACAGTGCCTGATCTGGATCCTGTAGGAAAATCTCTGACTGACCAGGAATGTGCCTAGTGACTTCGAGCTAGGTAGTTCTGGAGTGCGAGATTTCTAGGTTGGTTTTCTGGATATAAACTTCTCCTTTCTACATCTAAGTTACCCAGCAAGGATACAAAATGTCATTCAAGGATGTCAAATGTCATTAGTAGTGTTATACCTAGAGTTCGGTTTTAAAATAGCAAGCATCAAATGCTCACTGTGAGATAATCAGGATTTGTAGCAAATCTTAGAACTAGCAAAAATATCAAAATAAGCAAAATAATGTCTTCAGAGGTTGAATACATTTCTGTCTCTTTGTTAACAAATTAAATTCAGCAGAAATTCCTATAATGCCTCAGATTATTCATTTCAGCCTGGTTTGGCAACCCTTAGATATCTGAAAGAGGCTTTGAAGCAGTTGCTATATCAATTTCTTTTTATCTTAAGATAGCCGACCATATTATGTTTCCCAGCATAATTCAGAGCAGGTCCCTAGCAATAATGATAATTTAAGAATGTGCTAAACTGTAATGATTTGTGTCTTCTATTATATCAGCATTGAATAGTCAAGGTTCAATGGGCACTTAATGGCTCTTTCTGCCTAGACATGATCTCTTGTTAATGTAGGGAAAAAAAACTGCTACAAGGTAGTCCAGTTTAAACAAAGTTAGCATTTATTCTGTGAAACCATCTGTTAGTAAAATTTCCAATTTTATTTCCTGAATGTGCCAGATATGCTGATCTTCCATTCCTTTGTTTTCTAAAATATACAGTCTTTTTAAAACTAAAGGCTAGTATACTCAGTACTAAAACCAGCAGCTTTTCTACTTCTTCAGTAAAAAACATTCTATTTTCATACAGTGCAGATCACTGTTGAATGTATGCACTATTTATTTCCTAAGTTTCTCATTCCTGTTTTTACGTTGCAAACTCCAGTAATAATTTCCTTTAAGAAGATACAAGACAAGTCTTAAAGAAATTAGTTGAAAGTATCCATATATTCTCAAGGTTTCTCCAGCCTGCATAAGGTACTAGAAAGTAACCCATCTTTATTTATTAAAGGAGGCAAATGTATGTATATATTATTGATGTTCATTCTATTTATTTATTTATTTCTAATATAATTCCCTACCACCTACTTCTTAGTGTCACCTTTAACTCACTGTGCTAATGACATACTTTTGGGAAGCACACTCAGAAACAAACACTGCAGTTGGCACAGAACAGATTATTTGTCCCCCTGTACTTCATCTGAACAGCAGCTGTTTCTTGATATGAAAATTTGCATGGGTAAGCACAAAGCATTGCCTCTGCTGATAAGCCAAGAAGGAATCCTGCTACGCTAATGAGTAAAAATAATCAAAGGTTTGCAGGCATATTGGAAGTATTTCTAATATTTTCCCAACTGTTCATTTTGCTATTGTTTTATTTTTAATTCCTTGTCTTTCATTTTTATTAAGAGAGAGTTTTGCATTGTTGGTAATGCTTACCTTCAGGGAAGTAGCAGATGATAGGTTCTTTCAAATGCATTATCAGTCATTAATTTATTCAAAGCATACAAATTACTGACTATTTTCTCCACTTGTTTATGATTAAGACGATCCCATGATTCAAGAGTAGAACAAATTGAGTGCAGCAGACAAAAAGAATAATGGAAACCTCTCAGACATGAGGCATATCTACCTCTGTTCTTGTTCTGAGAGCATGTGCACTTATTTTTGCTCAGCTGCCTTATTTTTTCCTAACAAATTAATTCATTGTCAAGAATATTTCCTAAATAGAACCTAGGGAAAATATTGAGAAAAGCAGATTGTAAATTCTTATCTTGATATTAGAAATAGCAATAAAACAACCAAGAAGTAGGAGCATACAACATCTATCTGTCTATCAAGACAGCTTTTACCCTCCTTAGTTGAGAAATAAGTTACCAGATAAGAATATGCTGTATACATTTTTTTACATTCTAAAGAATTAATACATTTTAAACAATCACAGTATTTTGAATCAGTTTATTAATAAAAAGCCATACATTTGCATGTCTAGTATTTTGTCTTATATACCAACTAAAATTGTCTGAAGTAGTAGACTTCACCCACATTTAAAAAACAGAATATGCTTACAGTGAACAAGTATGACTAATGCTATATTGTCAGCTGTAACTGACCAATTTCAAAATGTAAGTAGCAGAACAAAAAAAATTAGGAGAAAAAGATATGTGCCTGCAGTACTTTCAAATCTTAGTTTAAAACATAAAACTAAAATTATACTTAATATCAAAGATGAAATTTATGTTCAATTGCATTTAAAGTGCCACTTGTAGCTCTGACTCAAAAATTCAAATTTTACAAGATGCAAAAATGGAGTTATATAAATCGTAAATCTTTTAAACATAGGTGTAAGGAATTAATGGAAGAAAAAAAAGGAAATCTCACATTCAAGTCTCACACTAGGGTAAAATCTTCTTTCTGCATATCTTTAAGCAATTAACAAAGACACTTAAGTTCAAAGCACAGGTTCTTCGAGCTACTTCTGTGGTAAAGGATGGCTTCCAGACAAGCCTAATTTTTTGGTTCTCTGGAGACTTTTCTTGCCTTGCTTTCTCTCTCCCTTCCGACCCTAGGAAGATGATCATCCTGACGGGGATGTCTCAGTTCATCATCTAAGTTATTTTGGATAAATGTGACCATAATGCCATAGATAGTAAAACACATGCTAAGAGGAGGCCATCTATTAAATAGGATCTAGCATCACTGTTCTATCTTTAGAGGTATATAATTCTGCCACACATCCAAGGCCATTCTACAGGTATCCTGCACTCAGTGTGGAGCCAAAGGACTTGCTGACTCACTTGCCCAAAGGTCTCTTACTAATCTATACAAAGTTGGCACCATCTAAGCAATGAGACAATTTTTGTGTTGCATTCAATCCCTTATTACTGGGGATGTTAGTATTATTAACTTTCGAGACAGGCACAAATCAGGAGAGTTTCATGATAATAAACTCTTACTAGTCCCCCAGCATGCTCCAGAAATTATTCTTATTCTTATTGTCCTACTGGCAGGTGCCTAAGTAGCCTTCAAGGACAAACAAGTTTACCACGGTTTGTGTGCTGACAGCTTGCGAAGCTAGTTTGTAGCTAGTGTGGCTAACATGTGAATGGCACAGTTAGGTATATTCCTCTTGGCTTAGGCTCCAAGATAGAAGTGCAATTTAGCACATGATTTTTTAGTTGATATCAGTTGTGGGTTCAATTGTTGTCAAGTTACTGAGGATGCAATCCAAGCTCTCTAGGGTCTGGTCACCATCGGGTCCTTTAAAAGTGCTAATTGGCTGATCCACCAGGAAAACAGCTCTCTGCAGAAGAATTTCTAATGATCAGACAGTGAAAATTTGATTTAATTTAGCTATCATCAAACTTGCAACAGCTTTCTTGCATCATGGCTAAGGGTAAGAAATAATGAGAGGCACATGGATATCTCATGTCCTGGAAGGTTTTATTTATTGCTGCAAAAGGTTCTTTGATCAAGTGACAAGCCCAGTTTAAACAGAATAATGTCTAGTTCAGCCTTCTTCTATCTTAAATAGATGCAACAAGTAAAACTCTTTTGTATGTTGACATCAAGCTATAAAAATTAAGATGCCATCTCCTAAGGAACTTAGCCAAATAACAGAGCCAGGGTGGAGATGAGCTGTGCTTTGTGAGAGGTAACCATTTGATTGGTTGCAAATGAGGAGACATACAGACTGTCTGAAAGAGTGTATGTATACAAGGAGAAAAAGACAGCATGAAAAGCAGTCATGCACCTGGTCCTAAGAAGGGAGCTATGCGGGTACAAAACTGACTGAGAAGACAACTGGAGGAAACTAAAAACAAGGTCCTGTTCCTTCTCTGCTCAGGGAAAACAGATTTTGTGTGTAGGATAAAGAAGAATCTCATTTGTATAATTAATTTCTTCTCAAAATGGAAACAGTGATGGGAGTTCCCATCCATGGTCTAACAGCTCAAAAGAGTAATGAATAATGGAAACCAGAACCATTACTAGCTTGTCTAGGAAATCAGTTCTGTAAAAATATGCGATTGTCAGTCGGCAGATAAAAAAAAAAAAACACTTTAGCACACATTAACAGATGTGCTACTGCTTCTTCTTTCTGAAAGATTCTTCTTTCTGAAATACAATTCTGCTGCAGGTGGGAGAATTACAAGGGTTGGTTTTTATCATACTTAAATGACATTAGCTTAATGATGAAGTTAGATCCCCTGAGAATCAGGCAATCTTTTTTCCTGCAGCACTAGCATCTTAACTGTCAACTATCTTGGCTATTATTCTCAGATACTGCTTACATATTCAAAGGGAATCTGAAAGCTAATTTTTCTGTATGTCAGTACAAATGGAAGATAAGGCTGTTTTTTAGACAGAATACTTAAAAATAAATCTACATTCATGATGTGCTCTAAATGTTGTCAAGTTACATCCATGTTAGTAAAGTAACAATGTCCTGGTTCATTTTCCAGTCCTAAACTGTCTCCAAGACAGGAGGATTCATTATTATCATACTCTGTTGAGAATATTCCCTTGTCTGTGCTACCTCCTGAACTACTCCCAGAAACTGTTTGGCAGAGGAATTCTTTAGTATGGCTGAAGACCAGGTCAAGAACAATTTTATCAACTTTGTATTGTGGACACTCAAGTTCCAATGCCTGGCCAATACATTGGCCCTGATGACACGTTAAGTAGATTTCGTCACAGGGACTTTATGTGGGATCTTTCTTTGATTTTTAATATAGTTTACCTTTTTGAAACTGTATCCTAATGCATAGAATAATTTTTATTTTCAAGTGAAATGGGGTAGTGTCATGTCTGAAATGTGCCTGCCATCAGCATGTTGGAAACCTTTCAAATTCTTCCCGAATAGAAACGCTTTGCAAGCTTCCCGTGAGTTGATGGCACTTTCTTAAATCTTTGTTCTCTAAGCAGCTATAATCGGAGGAGAGATGTTATTGCCTAACACAGAAATCCTATGGGTTGTGAATTTTTGCTGTCAGCCTAAAATATAATCCCTTTGGGTTCCTTCCCTGATTTTTTTTATCCTCTGTTGTCTCTTTTATAAACAATCATTCACAAAATAAAAAGAAAGATAGAGGTTTTATTTTCGTATTTAGTCCAGATAGGGTGAGCCTGTCACTTGCGCCCATGCAAGCATACTTGTTTTTCAGGCTCTGGGGGATGTTGCTAGAGAGAGTGAGGTGAGGTGGAATAACTCTCAATGTGCTAAATATAGTATGTATACCCTTCCAGTGCCTGGATCTGTCTGTTTTATGTTGAAAATGTGTCTGTTAAGAGAACTTCACCTCTGTCATCTTTTGGAAATTAAGATATTGGGCAATCTTAAAGAAAAAAATCAGAAAAAAAATATTTTTAAATGGTTTAAATAATATTAAAATTGAGCTATTTTTTCTTTGCTGCTGCTTTTTCTTTCTTTCTTTCTTTCTTTCTTTCTTTCTTTCTTTCTTTCTTTTTCTTTCTTTCTTGCTTTCTTTCTTTCCTTCTTTCCTTCTTTCTTTCCTTCTTTCTTTCCTTCTTTCTTTCCTTCTTTCTTTCCTTCTTTCTTTCCTTCTTTCTATTTACTTTTTTTTTTCCCTTAAGATGTTCCCTAGCAATTTTATCATTGACAGTTTCATAGCCCAGAAGCACATAACTGGAACCAGGACCATCTCCAACTGTGCCAGTGCTTGCATGGGAGGTAAGACCTCCCATGACTGGATTATTATCAGCACATCATCATACGAGGTAAACTAGAATCCTTCAACTAATAACAGTCCTTTGTTTCCTGTGAGCAATTTAAATGCAAGAAATACATGGATTATAGCACAAATTACAGTACTCCTTCCTTATAATTGAAACTACTGCCAGACTAATCTTTTCAAGTGGCTCCCTAGAAGCTTCATATGCCGTCTATTCTGTCACCTAAGAAAAATGTCTGGAATGCTTGGACAAGATCCAAAATCAAGAGATTTTAAGGCAAGACATTTAGAAGGCTTCCTGATTTTTTTAAGAAGCATTTTATGGGCACTACTGGGAGAAAAGGCAATTCTTTGTATTTAACTAGACCCACTGGCACACTTCTGCAATTCTGACTTCTGGCTTTGAATAGGCCTTGAGTCTGTGATCAAGTGGAATAATTTAGAATTGCCCTGAGCTACCTCTTGCTCCAAGAACATTGCTGGGCTACTCCATAATAGAAATTCTTTAGTAACAGTAGTTGATCCATCTAATCATGCTCATGCATCCAAGGAAATATTCATATGATATTGTGACACGTCTTTCTTCAATCAAACACAAATAATTAGTGAAGAATATAATCAATAAACTTGAAATACTTATGCTGAAGTGTGACAGTTAATGTATCTAATTCTTTGGGTTTCATTGAGAATGACATCAAGCTTGTAGGGAACACTAACTGACAGGAGCTGTACACATTCAGATTATGCCTGTGCTTACACTAGTGAACTGCAATACAGTTTGGACATGGGTGCCCTGATTAGAAGAGTAAAAGGGTTAAATAGTATGGATGCAATTGCTAGAGAACTGTGTCTGGAATACTAATTTATTAGTATAGACATAGCCTCACTTTCATGATAAATACCACTTATTTACTCAGATGGAAGCTACCATGAGGGGCTGTGATCTGTTGGCAATGGTAGTTGGCTGCCTGCCTTGAAGCACAGTGGCTTTCTGTACCAGTGCTTATGAAGCGTTACATTTAAACATCACCCCTGCGAGAATGTGACCTGGACATAGCTGAGTGACTCCCCCACGTTCCAGGGAACTAAAGTGAGTTTGTTAGAAGTCTTAATAGGTGCTGATTAACAGCAGTGTCTGTTCAAGCCTGTTCAGCAACCTCTCCTGTCCAACACTCAATAGGTACCCAGCACAGGGAATGGAGGCTTTGATTAACAGCTGAAACAGGGCACACAGTCACAGCTCTGCTGTGATCCGCTGCTTCGAGGGAATACTATAATTTCAGGTATAAAGAATATGTTAAAGTGCTCAGGCTTGTGGATGCCTCGTGTTTTAACAGGCTGCATTGGTCCCAGTCCCGTAGTTCTGAGGTGCAAATGCCTGTTGTATAAGATTCAAGATTTGGAATTGGGAGCCATGAGTTTGATTTCCAGATGTGTGAATGATTTTCTGTGGGTCATTAGAAAGGTCTGCACAACTCTTTTTTTCTGTTTGCCCTCCCACATCTTTCTTTCTTGTCTGTTCCCACAATAAAGTCTTCAAGGATAACCATTTTTTAACTGTGTATTCTTAGTTTTTCTAGGCTACTGTCGTTTTCTCTCAAACTCACCCTTTTGGAATAAGAACAAGGTGATTTGTTCTAACTTTCATGGGCTTTTATTGATTTATGGCTGCTATGATTTATTACTTGCACTGCCAGATTTCATTTAACTAAAAACACAGTCCAAACATAATGCATATAGCACTTGCCACAGAAAACATCAGACACCTCTTTTCCTAGGAAAATCCATCCTAAGTAAATAAAGTGTGTTCCAACAAGAAAAAAATATATATTAAAAAGCAGCCTATGCCATGGATTGCAGGATCTGCAGCTGGATTCTCCAGAAGAGGTAACCAACTGTTAGTTGCCTACCTTCAGCTCCATCAGCACAGTATACACCATGCTTCATCCATCATCAACTCAAGATCTGGGCACTACTGGGTCACCTGGCAGTACCAGCTTCAACCAGATAAAAAATAAGGGCATGAATGTAGGTCTGATGCTTCAGAGAGAACTTATGTGCTATTTATTAAAGTTTTATGCTAGCTGTGCAGAATTGACAACTCCTGACCTAGCTTAAAAACTCTTCAAAAAATTATGAACACATTTGTACCAGCAGTTTGTAGTGGTTAAACATTTCACATCAGGTGACTATGACCACTTTTGTTTTGTCTGGTCCTGAAAGCAGAATTGCCATTGTGTTGAGCCAAATGAAAAGGAAATACAGAGAAGGTGACAATGGGGATGGGCTACTTGGGAGAATATAGAGACATTGCCTAAGTATGTAGGAGTGGAGTTAGGAAAGCCAGAAATTAGTTGGGGCTGAAACTAACAAGGTACATGAAAGTTAACATGAGTTTCTTAATGTACATCAGCAACAGAAGTGAAACTAAGGAAAATGTGAGCTCACTGTTTCATGTGCTCACCTAGTAACAAAGGACACAGAAAAGACAAAATTATTCAACACTATTTTTCTCTCAGCCTTTACCAGTAAGGTCTGCTCTCAGGCCTCTTGGGTCTAGCGGCAGAGAGCGTGAGAATGAGCACTACTTATAGTAGAGGAAGATGAGTTAAGGAACTCTTCAGCAAATTCAACGTAAACAAGCCTATGGAATCAGGTGGGATGGGATCCAGCGATACAGAAGGAACTGCCTAATTTCACTGGGAGGCCATTCTCTGTCATCTTTAAAATGTCATGATAGTCAGGGAAGATTTCTGCTGACTGCAAAAACAACAGTGTTACATCCAGCTTCATGAAGGGCAAGAAGGAGGATCCAGGGTACCCTAAAACAAGCCAGGAGCCTTCCTCTGATGTTGTCATGACATGCCTCGTGTCAGCACAGATAAACTCTTTTGTTGGAAAACAGGTGGCATTCTGAGAACTGTGTGTTGGAAATGCTTCCTGCCCTATTTTAACCTCCAAATCATACTCAAATATTGCTTAGGCTTTGTTTAGTTTACTATATAGAGGTAGCCAGTACCAGCAGAGATGTAGTCAAAGAGACTCAAAGCTAAGTGCAAAGTAGTGTTGATGTAGCTAGCCTGTGGCATGTTAACTCAGGACCAGAGAGAGACCAGGCCCTGGCCTTGTTTTGTTTAGAAGTATAGATGTATACGTTACATCACATATCAGTTAAACACATGCACAAGCACCTCAAGTGACAAGCAAGTAGACAAGCGGATTGTAAATACTTAGCTCAACTGAAGTCAACTTCCACTCTAAACAGCAGAACTTTTCTGAGACTGGCCAAAGACTATTTAGCAGAACACAGAACAGAAGTAAACAACTGAAAGGGTGCTATACATTGCTTTCTGGTAGCATCCTTACATGTGTGATATACTTTCCAGGTGTCTGTTCAGACAGTTTATGCAAGAAATAAAATGATTTTGGGGGGGGGGGGGGCCTCCGGGCTTTT
>VXAA01003825.1:972056-986429 GCA_013399115.1 Anseranas semipalmata | reverse complement strand
GGCTCTGCAGTTTTGGGTACTTTGTTAATCGTCATTGATACACGTTTTATTTATTTATTTATTTATTTATTATGGTTATTTAACAAATATTTGTCTTACTGTAAAAATACACACAGAAGTCAATAGAGGTAATTGTGAGTTTGAAAAAATATTATAAGTTCTGATACAAAGTGAAACTTTCTCAGCATTCAAATTCAGTATTGTTGCTTAAATGAGAAAATTTTCATTATTTATTTTTTTAACTGCTTATTAATGAATGCCCAGCAAAATATTATTCACAGAGCAAATCTAAAACCTAGGTTTAAAAACTAGGAGAGTGTTAGAGTACTGATATAATATATTATAACAGAAAATGCTACAGCTTACAGCACAGCAAAGAAGCTGTGTTTCTTTGGGCACAGGGAATGGTGACATTTGAAGAAAATAAGTGAGCAAAAAAACCTTTATATAGAAAATGCCCATCTTCCACTACAGGATGAAACAAAAAAAATTTTTTTGAAAATAACCAGATGATACAGTACAGTATTACAGCAACACAGTACAAAACAATCCAGGGTATTATCAACAATACACTGTAATGCTACTTGCAATGGTATTGATAGCTAATAGAAGGATTTGGGTGCAAGATAAAGTATATTCTCTTGTTGGTAAATGCTAACATAGCAACAGGTGTATTGGTAGTGAATAGTAACAGGTGTACTGGTAGGGGAACCAGTATTGCTGCTAGCAATGCTCAGATCTAAACAAGAGATAGTTGGGATAAACATTATGGATATCTAGGAGATTATTGTCAGGTGAATGAATAGTTTGCAAACTAAGGTAGATACCATAGAGATCCAATGTAATCGGTAAAATATCTAAGTAACTGAAAAAGGGGCCAATCAGATTAATAAGGGGGCTGTGATTATAGAAGATGGAATATACAGTTATCCAATGAATATGAAGATAACTGATGATTACGTGTGTATTATGCAAATGTATGTTTCTGAATTCTATAAATATTTGTTGTGTGTACAAATCAAACAAAGTTAGATTTGGGCAGGTATGCCTCTAACTTCTGGCGCCTAATAAAAGCACCTTCATATAATCACTTCGTGGTTATGTGCCTCAGCGAACGCTAACACTCTCTTAACCATATTCATCCTCACAGAGTGCAAAAATATGATCTAAGTTGCCTCTAGTAAAGGGAGGGCACAGTGCCTGGATAATTAATTACATACTAGTTGCCTAGGAGACAGATTGATGCACAGGAGGAAGCGTCAGTCCTCTTCTCTTGAGCATTGCTTGCTATCCAGTGTGCTCTCAACCTACAATATTAAGTTTTGTTAATGGATTTGGGAATATGAAACCTGTATCTGTGCAAATGTCTTGAATTACTGAAAAGTAATTTAGAGAGTTTCCAGGTTATTTATGCTAACCTCTCATTTTCTGTATAGCAGAGAAGAACAAGTAGAGCATTTGTGAATAACTGTGTTACTAGATCTTGCCTACATACATCATACAGGTACAATTTTTTTGTGGCTTAATCTGCATATCTGAGCTGTAATTTCTATGTCCTGAAGTGTACACCTGTGGTGGATTTACCCTGCTGGGCAGCCTAACTTCACCACAACTGCTTTCTCACTCCTCTCAAAGGAAGAGGAGGAGAAGAAAGTATGATGCAAAGAAAGAAACTCAAGGGTTGAGGTAAGGATAACTTAATTAAAGGGAAAAGAGAAGGGAAAAAAAAGAAAAAAAGAAAAAAAAATAAGGAAAGGCCACATAGAAGCACAGAGGGAAGAAACAAATTATTCTCTGCTTCCCACTAACAAGGGATGTGCGGCCGTGTCCTGGGAAGCAGGGCCTCAATACATGTAGCAGTTGTTCGGGAGGACAGACATCTTCATAACGAGAGCCCCCCCTTCTCCTTCCCCTCTCCCAGCTTTTATTGCTGAGTGTGGCACCACATGGTATGGAATATCCCTTTGGTTGGTTTAGGTCAGCTGCCCTGGCCATGTCCCCTCCCCACCCCTTGCCCACCCCCACCTCCTGGCTTTGGGGGGGCTGAAGAGAGTCCTGGTGCTGTGCCAGCACTGCTCGGCAGTAGCCAAACACTGGTGTGATACCAGTGCTGTTCTAGCTACAAGTGCAGAGCACAGCGCTGTATGGGCTGCTGCAGGGAAAGTTAACTCCAGCCCAGCCAGACCCAGTACAACACCTCTGCAGCTTTTGCACTGATGTCTCAACAGAAGGTGAAACCTAACTCTTTTCTTAATTTTCCAGTGAGATTGTTACAATGCTATATTCAAGAAGTGATATAATTTTCTTGAACTGTTTTCTTTTAAATAATTTTATTTTGGAGTGAACATAACTTGGAAAATATATTTGGTTCAGTAGTAATCATCCATCTTTCCTGTTACTTTGTGACAGCAGTAGACATATAATTTATCTGTGGATGCTTTGCGTACTCACAGTAAGTAGGTTTTGTGGAGATGAGAAATTTGGCTGGTTTTAAGGTACAGCTTAGCACCTTTATTGAATAGATTTCATAGTGCATTAACCCATGAGCAAGAGGATCCCAGGAATCTTAATTTTCCATCAAAAACTTCAGAAATTTCACCTAATTTCTAAATTTCTAAACAAGAAAGTTTGAAAACCCGAATATTAGGGCCAAGCCAATGCTTTTGTTACAATTAAAAATGAAAACCCTGGATATTCTTGTTATTGGTATTCTTGTTATTGGTTATATGGTGAGACCTTTTGTGAGGTAGCTAAATTTTTGGCTTTAATGAGTTCTACAGTCTATTTTTATCTTGTTGGAATAAAAACTGTTGTATCTATGCTGTATTTCCCACTACTAATTTAATTCAGTTTTTCATTCTTCTTGTGCCATGACTTAGAGAGAACAGAAATACACAGTCTGCTTTCTTCTTGTTGTTTATTATTTGGCATGCATTCACTGATATCCTTTCTGATTTGTTTCCTGTGGTAAACCATCCCCATTTATCAACTTCTTTTCAAAGACATTCTCATTGTCTTTATCACCCTCACCATCCTTTTACAAAGATCTTCAAAATCTGCAGTGCTATTTGAATGGTAGATTGACTAGCACATCCAACGGTATTACTGATGAGACAACACCACTGATTTATTTAATGATATTGTATCTTGTAAAAGGCTCCACAATGTCCTTTTTCACTGTGGATGCATACTAATCAGACACCTTCAGTGAACTTTAACAACAATGCAACCAATAATTTGAGACACACCTGTAATAGCTCTTTATTCAGTGTAGATTCTCTGTCTCGTGATCCAGCTAACTCTTATTATCTGGCAAGGGGAATGGAAATAAAAAAGCAGTTTGTATGTCCTGTAACAGAATACATACAGCCTTACAAAGGTTATGAACCAACTCCATTTAGGTATTTGTACATGTGAGTAGATATTCTGAAGTCAGACTCATTTGTGATTATTTTGATGCAAAATGAATTATTAAGACAATTTACAGAAAGGAAACAAGAAAAAAAAAAAAACTTAAAGGAAGGGACAGACTTTTCAAGTCCCAGTATTTAGTTTGGACTTAGCAGACTTAGTCTGGACTTCAGTCAGTGCACTAGTGCCAGGAGTTCTGCAACTCGTGCAAATTTAGGTGCTCGGCTTGCCATTCTTCACCTCCTTCACATACAGCACTTTATTTTTATTTTATCACAGACATTCATGGCAAGGAAGTTCTGTGAATTCGGTTTGCAGATGAGGAACTAGAAGCTGAGGTTAGGTGATAACTGAGTTTTCTGTAGGTGGTTGCAACCAACCTCCTATGATGTTTATAAACATACAGAATCCTCATGAAGTTCATTAAATATAATCCTGTTTGCAATGAAAATTCTAAGAGCTCAGCTGCATTCCCAAGAGATGGCTTTTACACCTAGAACACCTAGAGTTACGAAATCCAAAAGAAGAAGGCCCTGAAGGAACTCCGAGGAACATCTGACAAGTCTGATGCATTTAAAGATAGGAAATTTGGAAGGAAAAAAGTGAATAATGCTTTCTCAAATAATACTTTCCCAAGCTCTGCTCATGCTTTACCATGAGATCTTTAGATCTTTAGTTGCAGATCTTGACTACTCATGACCCAACTGAACTTAAACTGAGACAAGTCTGCCTTGTTTACAAGCTGTTTTGTAACAGTAAATGAAAAATGAGCAGCCAACATAATTACATTTTTCAAAACAAAACACTCAGTAAATTAAATGTTTACATTACTAACATTGAAGTGACTCTGAACAACTCTGGGTAGTTTGTATAAAATTTGGTTTATTTGAAAGAAACATGACCTTGATAGACTCATTTTATAAAAACATGGATATTGCTATTGTATTTGCTATGTGGCTCTTCTTTGATTCCCTAACATTTACACTTCTTCTTATGGCTAATTTTACCACCCTTTAAAAACAACTAGAGAGAAATACCTAGCATGCCAAGCCTTTGGAAGCAGGTATGCCTGTAATGAGTTCTTCAGGGCCCTGTATGTGTCACTGTACATTTAGGTAGCAGGCAAAATCTGTAAATATTATATTAACTGCACAGATTAGAAGAAAGGCTGCCTGTGAGTGTGAGTGAAATTATGCATACAAGAAATGAATACCACAAACAAGCAGTATCTACTTGATCCTTTCATTATCTTAAATGAAACTTATACCTGTCCTGAATGGGAAAACAATCGAAAGGACAGTTATATTCAACCAATCTGTTTATTGATAATGTATTGTTTCACTTCCCGTTACAAGAAAGCAATCTAGAAGTCATTTTTATGAGACTATATATCTTCAGTGACCTTTGAAAACCCTAGTCTGGGTTTTCTTTAGAAGAGGAAAGAATTAATACTATCCATAGAGTGAAAGTGTTTTATAGCCTGTAACCTTAGATTCCCTCAAAAAAGTGGATTATTTATCTTCAAAAATCACCAGAATGATTGCATAGACCTGGATATTCCCCCAAAAGTGTTACTGGAACAGTCCCTAAGGTTTCAAATGTGCTATGGTCTCCAGGTTTCTGCTCATCATTCAATGCATGTTAAGTGCTGCATCACACTTGCAACTTCACAGAGAAATATGTGTTTGTCCTATTCAGTGCTGGTGCCCAAATATGTAAGAGATGATAATAATTTGTCTACACATACTCTGACAGCTTGCAGCTGGCTTATAAACACAGGAAAAGGCAAGGTTCCTATGCTGAAGGGTTTCCAGTCCCTTGGTCCAAATCAACAGTCATGTCTGTATTGGCACATGGCTGAGCCCACTCAGGGTCCTGCCAGTCCCACGGGGGCACTGCACCATAGGGTAAGTTTGCATAAACCTGGTCACAGGACTGACCCTTTCACAATATCCTTTGCAGGCAGCAGAGACAGTCCTTAAATGACATTCTCCTCTCCATAGATAATAGGCTCATCCTGCAAAGTGCACACACATCTTTCTTTAAATCATAGATACAAAAAGATTTTAATAATAGAGAGAAATATAATTATCTGAGGCTCAAAAGCTGTCAAGTGGCAAAGGGGAGAGAGAAAAATCTGTCACTAATCGTAAGTTCTGGTATTCAGGCGTGAGAACTGAAGCTAGATTTGACTCATAAAATGCAAGGTGACCTGACTAATACAAAAATATGGGTTTAATTCACTAAAAGACTCATCTGATATTCAGTCTGGGCTAAATTTTGCAGTACAAGGTTGATCTGTATTTAGGCTTTTTAACATTTCCTCTTTTTGTCAATCTGGTATAGTTGTTGGTTTTTTTCCTCTCTCTCTCTCTATTTTATTATGTTTTCTTCTTTTTGCAGGTTGACTTCTTAGTTTACAGTATTTAGCAGAATAAATACCTAAGCCAAAAGCTGTCTGATGGAAATTGGATAATGAATAATAATGACAGTATTCTTAGATGCACAGCCAGGCAAAGTAAGACTTGGTGAAACATGTAACCGACAGTAACAGATGAATACAGAACGAAATATTCAATACTTGGGGAGCTGGAGAAGACCACTAAAGGCTCTAGTTTTAATGATTCTATAGCAGAAGCCGGTATGCTTTTTGTTTGGTTGGTTTTTGTTTGTTTGTTTGCTTGTTTTGTTTTTGTTTTTGTTTTGTTTTGTTTTGTTTTCGTTTTATTTTGTTTTGTTGTGTTGTGTTGTGTTGTGTTGTGTTGTGTTGTGTTGTGTTGTGTTGTGTTGTGTTGTGTTGTGTTGTGTTGTGTTGTGTTGTGTTGTGTTGTGGTGTTGTTTTTTGTTTGTTTGTTTGTTTGTCTGTTTGGCCCAGCAACATCCTAGAGCCTGAGCAACCAAGCTCCATGCTGATTAAGTGTTCAGTTTCAGACTTTTCACTAACAGTCTTCTCAGTAAATATATATGTTATAGATACAGTAGCAATCTAAAGGGGAAAAAAATAAATAAAAGGAAAAAGAAAAACAACTGAGACTGGCCCAACAGTGCACTTTCACCTCATACACTGACAGATTAGCGTCCTGTCCAAGAGAGGTCAGATCAAAACATGTAAGAAATTCTTTGTTTTGTCGTATGACTTGTATGTCATTACATCTTCAATTGCTAATACAGAAAGCATGCCCTTAAATCACAAGAAATCTTAGACAAATTACAGAAATTACTGCAAAGTTCTGCATGTCGTAGTGCAATGTAGTATACAGACACTTAAAGTTCTTTCTAGTATTTCTTTGAATGATCAAGAAAAACATTCATGCAGCTGTTCATTAAAAACAGGAGGAAAGTAAGTTTTGTTACATAACTGAAATATTTTATTAAGTTGAAAAAATATAAAGTAGGTATGGAATAAAGTAGGCAGCAGTAATGTTTTTAAATGCCACATGAAAATATGTCAATATTCTCATGTCAAAATACTTCTGGCTTGTTTTCTGATAACTTACTGTAAAAATGGAAATCTGAAGAGGTCATATTAGAGTATATTAGCAACAGATGATATAAAAACTTTGGGAAAAGATGTACTGAGAAATGTTCTCAGTACCATGCACAGGGCTAGACAGCATGCAGTGTCAATGTGTGGCTGAGGAGTGGCCTAAAGAAGAGCAGTCCATCAATTAGGAACTGGTGAAACTTAAGAAAAAAAAAAAATGGAATGTACATGGGAGGGAGATAGTCCACCGAAGGCAAATGAAATCTATTGATGAAATTTGAAACAGAAATAGTTATGGGGAAGTGTTTAAACTAATGATCTGAAAACCAATGTGCTAAAAAGTACACAGTTTGAGATGATTCATCTGGTGAAGTTACAGAACGCTACTCAGATGAAGCATACAGCAAAAGTCAACAAAATTCAAATGAGTGACAGCAAAGAAAGACTAAATGAGAAGTTTGATTTAAACAGGTCACCAAGAAAAGGAAAACAAGAAAAGCAAATGAAAAAAGAAAAAAGGCAGGGGGCGGTCAAGATCATATGTATGAATATTTCTATACAAAGGATGGAAAACTAAAATGCAGGCTGGATAACCTGAAATGGCTGTTTTAAATGAGGTTATGGATGGACCGGCATTCAAAAGGAAGGAGAATATTCAGTAGGATGCAAAGGTTATATCTACATTATATGGGACACTCACACAGGCTCCAATCCTATCTCAGACAGTTCATTGGAACAATTCAGGGCTAGCAGAAGCTGGAGATCACTTCAGATTAGCAGCCAACACATGATCATGATGTTCTGGGGGAAGGAAGGAAGGAAAAGGGTTACAACCAGAGACATAAACCAGGTCACACCTAGCCTGTCTCATAGCCAGTAGTTCCTAAGTCCGAATTATTTAAGGATGAGTATTCCAGTATTTGTCATCTTAGAGAAAACAAATAGTCCTAAAAGATTTTGGAAATCAGATGACACTCACAACAAGTACTAAGGGAATTCAAACATTAATTTTTTAGCCTCGTAACTATAATATGTAACTTCTAGTTGAAAACAATATAGGAGCCAGGAAAGGTACCAAAGACGTAGCCAGACCTTTAAAGGGCCTGCCAAGGATTCTGAAACACTGATGAGTCTGATTTCTATACTCTCCAGTTTCATGTTAGAGAAGTACTAGACATGTGAATACACATTATAGGAAAGAATCATCGTGCTTTTCGAAGACGGAAGGTATGCATTACATATCTATTACTTTTCCCTTATAACTTATCACTCATGAATTTTATTAAGTATNAAGCTCGGGGGGGAGGGGGGGGGAACATTAGAAATAAATAGAAAATACAAAAAAATCATAAATTTATGAAAATGGGAAAAGTTGCTAGTAAAAATCTATTACTAGATCCATGGACCTATGCTGTACCTGTACCAATCACCTTGTTCATGGAGTATTTAGGAAAGGGCATGAATATAGAAGGTAATAAATTCTTCTGATGATACTAAGTTGAGAAACCAAAATAAAATGATTGCTGAAAGTGAGATCCATTCAAGGAGTGACTAAGCAAAATAGGACTCCTTAAGACTTGACTGAGGAAAAAAATATTGCAAGTGGTATGGAAAAAATGGAAAGTGAGATATTCTCTCTTTTTTTTTTTTTTTTACAGTATATGAACAAGCCAAATAAAACTATCCAGCAATAGTTTTAAAGGTAGCAGGGAAAGAACACTGTAACAAACTGTGGAAATCATTGCTTCTAACTACTGTAGAGGTTTAGCCAGAGGTTTAGATGACTTCAGAAAACAATTAAGCAAAATTATCGGAGTGAAAAAAGCATAAAGACCTATTAACCAGACAGCTAATGATTTGCCTCAGGAAGATGCTAACTTGCCGATTACTCAAAGAAGAGAAGTTGTAATGCTGGAAAGTATCATTTCAAACTTGCCTTACCCTTGTTTTCTCCTTTAAACACCCATTCTTGGCCATTGCCAGAGATATAACACTGATTAGAGGGATCTTTGACCTCACACAATATGACCTGCTCTTCTGAGGGATTAGAGAACAAAGAAACAGTCTGATGAAAGCGTAAGGACAATACAGTACTTCTGGTCTGATCTTATGTCACTGTGGGCCAGTAGGCCATTGAACCTGAATACAGAAAACACAGGTCATAGCCTGTAATGCAAGGCACTGTCATTCACCTTTTATATGAGTGGAAGTGATATATCACTTAAAAACTTTGTCACTGATTTGCTTCCCGCTATTAATCTACATTGTCTACTTGAGAATTTTCATTCTGAAGAATATTGTCCCTCCTGCATTTTGTAAAGGGCGGATCCAGGGCTCTAATTGTCATTAAAACCTTTACTGTAAAAAATACTATAAATAAATGCTAGATTCATTTGAAAGGCTTTTATTTCCTTTAAAATCACCAAAATCTTTATCAAAATAGCTTTGTGCCTCTGCCTTTTATTCCTCAAAATACTCAGTTTGAACACATTCATCTTGTCTTAGATCACACTGAAGACCCTGTGCTATTTCCAAGTGGGTCAGGAGTAGATGCTGGAGTTTTAAGAAACTCTAGAGTTTTTAAGAAACTCTGTTTAAGAAACAGTTTATATATGGAGTTAATTATTCTTTGGCTTCAGAGTTATCAAGTGCAATGTTACATCCAAACTGCTTCATGTAACAGCTTCTAACGGACTTGTAATAAATTTGCCTTGGCTTCTACAACAAAGAGTTTCAGTATTTACATAAACATGAAGTGAAGAAGAGCTTTTTCTTTTTTGCTTATTTAAACTTGCTGACTGAAATTATCATTGGGCAAGTCTTATGAAAAAGAGTAAATAGTCATCCCTCTTACAGCTTCTGTATACAGTTCAGAGACCTTTTTAGGAAAGGTGTATTGTAATTTGTTCTGTCAAGGTTGGATCTGTGCCCTGATCATTAAATGTGTTTGCTTTTAAATATTTGTAGACTTCATGGGGAAGTGAATATTGCAGATGGAACATATTCATTTTCCTAATTAATGTTTTTATGAGCTCCTTTTAGTACTTGGCTGTTACTAAGAAAGAGGCCCAAGAAAAGCATGGAGGAACAATGTGCTTGCACTGATTTATTTTTTTATATATGAATTTTACCAAGTTGGAAAACTAAAATCAGACTCTTTCACTTCAAATATGTTCTACATTAGTCGATATTAATAATGATGATGGCATTATTTAACCAACTGCTGAACTTTCTTATCTGATTGTTGCTAGAAGTAGAGCAAGTCACCCCGGCTTTGCCTCATTGTAATGGTGCTAGTGAGCTAATAAATCAATAGAGCTTAGCTGAAAATATTACTGTATTTCGGTAACAGTACCTTAACATGCTGTTATATTGCTTAAAACGGGATTCTGTTCTGCTTTCTATACATAAAGAGAAAAATGCCTGAGGTTGGCTAAACAAGGTTAATTGCTGGAGGTTTCTTATATCACCAGTGGTTCCAAAAATTCAGCAGCAGGTTTAAATAATATCTGTCATGTTAAAACTACTTTTGCCTTTTTAGCTTACAGTTTATTACTGAATTAATGCTAAGACAAGAGGGGGCCTAAAGAAAATGTCGTGCTGCAGATGTGTTGTGTGATGGAGCATCATTATGTTCATTTATAAGGTTTGTTGATTAATTCATTCTTTTTGCAAACCATACAGTATTCATTTTTTTTTTTTTGTGGTTCTTTGCACCTTACCACTTGATAGTTATTGCCCTTATTACCCCACTGAATTTTATGCCTGCACAGATTTCCAAACCTGGCCTTTTCTATCAGTCTTTCTCTCTTGCTCTCAGCTTCTCTCTACTTACTCATTTAACGTCTTCCCTTCTTCACAATCTATTTAGCTGATGATAGCCCAAGTGCTCCTCAGGAACTACTTAGTGCTGCTGCCAGGGAAGCAGCAGTTCCACCTTGAAATACCATTATAGGAGGAAAGATACCAGAGGGGCTTCACAGACGAGACCTAGTATATGACTGAGCAAGATTGCTCAAGCAAATAAACGGTAATGCTGTTTTTCTGTTGAGACGTCGTCTGGCATATTCCATACCAGAGAGAAGGGGGGCAGAGGAAAGCTGTTAAATCAAAACAGTGAAAGGAAAATGGGAAGGAAGGACATATTCACACAATTCATCTCTACTGCCAATGCAACAGTCTATTTCTCTTCAACAGCCGTGTTTATGCGGTTTGCTTCCCAAGAATGAAAGCACGTGTTAAATGTTCAGCCAAGGCTGAACAGAAACCCTAAGGCTCAGCTGCCTCTTAACCCAAGTTTGCAAAAACTTTAAAATTTGTTCTGCTTTGATAAAAGGTTCCTAATTTAATATGCTATTAGACAAGTATGGAACTAATCCTCTGAATCAAACAGTTTTTAAAATGAAAGGGCTAGCCTCTAACATGTGAAAAACTGCTGCCTATTTGTGTGATTAATAAAAATGTAAGTCTGCAATAGAATGATTATTATGGAGGGGGGAAATGTGTTTTACAAAGCAATAAGCTTGGATGCTGAAGTAGTGTTGGTTTGCTCTATGAATGTCAGTTCCTTTGAGCTATAAGATGCAATAAAGCATAAATTTGTGTTTGATTTATATTCACATGGTCTAATGTCATATAAGAAGTGGCACTGAAAGCCACAAGGCATATATTTTAGGGCTGATAATTTCATTTCAGTATTTTGGGATTAGTGATGGAAAGTTAGGGATTAGAAGAGATATCAATGTATGTGAACCCTTTAGCTAAATAAAGTACTAGATGGTACTCTCATGAGATAAAAATGTTAATAAATATAACCCTGAATTTATTCTTGTTTTAAGAGCTCGGTAGCCAGTATATTCTTTGTTTGTAGGACTTTGTAAAACCACGTCAAACAGGTTTTAAATTGAAAAAGCAGTTAATAAAATAAGAATTACATACTTTTGAGCTTTTACTGTTCACTTGCATATGAAAGGAACAGATTTAAACTCTTGCACTAGTCTTGATGTAAATAGTATAATTAAAACATAAATCAGCAGTAAAATTCATCAAAGTAATCTATTTTACTAACACACTCTCACAAATTAGAAAGCCAGAAGGGACTACTCTAATCATCTAGTTTGACCTCTTGCATACTACAGGTCAGAGGACTTTTCTGAATTAATTCCCATTTCAGCTAGCACTTACCTTTTAGAAAGGCATCTGATCCTGATTTTAAAATATACAGCTAAAATGACTCGATTTGAAAAGTATTTCCTCAACAGCAGATTTTTATGCATGACGCATATTTTAGCTCAGTCAAGTTTCTCAGACTTAATGTATTTTCACAGGTATGCTTATTTGTACCATCAATTATCACACGAAGCTCTCTTGCTACAGATTCATGATGGGAGTTTGTGTGTAGCTGATTATCTCTGATTTTTGGATCAGCTGCCAGCTTCTTCAAGGTCATTGAATGATGAGTGCAACAGAACCAAGAACTGACAGTAGAGAGGCGCGAGCTCAGTGACATCTCTTTTTTTTTACCGTTTCATTCTGAGATCTGCTAGTTAGCCAATTTTTAATCTTTATAATGTGTGCCATATTGATTTTTACTATACAGTCTACCTAATCAGAATGTGCTGTACCACTAAAAGCAAATGTCTTACAGCACTCTAGGAATAGCACATTCATACAGTTTATCAATCTGCATGCACAATCAATCATTTATGCCTTTATCAATCAAATTTATAATCTGGTTGAAAAAAAAAAAAGAGCTCTAAGATCTATTTTCTTCATAAAATCATGTTGTTTCTTAATATTTATGTCTTTTTAATTCAATGCCTTACTATTGGTGAGGGAAGAAGAAAGGAGCACTCCATGTCAAAAAAAGGCATTACCTGTATCAGACTTATGGCAACTTGGAAGCAGATATTGAAGTTATGGACTGACATTTTAACACACAAAACAAGCTGAAGAATGAGTGTAGTTGTCTGTTACTGATCACCAGATGGTCACTACCTCACTAGTGACGAGTATGACAAGCTCCTTAAGTGTGTCTCTTTCTGTGTACCAAGTACACCTGCATTCCCGCATTCTCAGGAGAGCTTAAATCACTTCCCAAAGCTCATACCTTTACTAATATAACCTTAGGTGTTTTCATTAGTTGAGGAGTGTCTAATGTTTATTTATGAGGTTTGCCAAGTCTACCTTTCTAATTTATGTAATGTGCAGATCTTATCTTTATATCCAAGTATATCTCACTCTTTAATGTCTCTATCCTGAAAGGTCCACACAACCTCCCTGTGGAATAGGAATGGGATTTCTTGTTCATTTTACAGACAGAAAACTAAATCAAAGAGAACAAGGCTATAAAAACAGGTGCTAAAAGGCAACACTAGGTGTACGGATGCTTGATTGGACTTTGAAGATATGAGGGAATGCTCCATGCTTATGAAGAATGATTCAGGAAGCTAAACACTACAGTGTTTATGAATATCTGCCTCTCTGTGAAGTTTATGTGTTGGAAGTAGAGTCACGTAATAGTAATTCCTCCACTTCTCTGGAGGTGCAGACCCCGCACATAAATGCTTAACTGAAAAAGGTGTGCCATTTCACCATGGAAGTGGTGCTTGCATTCAACTCATTAAATTATTCAGCAAGGCATTGAACAAATTACCTGAAAAAAAGGTGATTTTTGTTTGTTTGTTTGTTTGTTTTCAGTCAGGGAGGGGCAAGTCCAGACCTATACCTTCTCTCTCAGGAACTGAACACTGAGCAGAGTATGAAAATAATTCAGGAAGCAATGACCAGAAGCCAGGAATCCTAGCATGCTGTGATACACTTCTGGGCTCTCTTGAATTGCTTTCGGCCAGCTCAGCTCAAGTCAGAATAGCCAAGGGGCAGCTGAGATCCCAAGCTGGAGGTTTGAAACTAGACTCAAGCCTACAGTGAGCTCTCATGATCCTAAAATCTGATGAAACCATTCACTTGTTTGTTCACTACTCTTATGGATTTTCCCACTGAGGGTCGTTCTTCTGTTTTAGCCGGTGCTGTCTAGAGCTAAGCACTACGGTGTTTATGAATATTTGTCTCTGTATTAAGCCTAAGCATTGGAAGTAGAGTCACACAATAAAAACACCCAACCGAACTTTCAAAGGGGCACCAAAAAGACACATTAACCACTCATTTTTAGTGGCTCCTGTCATCTTATACTCCTCCACGACAGCCTTCTGTCGAATTCACATCCTTTAATCTATCAGTGTCTCCAATAGATGTCCTTTAACGTACAAACGTCGAAAAGCTGAAAAGAGAAGCGGCTGTTCGAGGGTGGGAAACGACCTAGCCTGGGGAAGCGGAGTCAGAAGAGGGGCGGCCGAGCAGCAGAGGGTCGAGGCAGGGATGGGGCCGTGCATGGTTTTGGGGGATGGAAAATGGGGAAAACGGGCGTCGTGCGAAGCGGGGAGCGACTTTTCCCCGCTGGGGTGCGGTCCGGTACCCCC